>WUQG02441594.1:0-13545 GCA_011317285.2 Androctonus mauritanicus
GCCTCCTCGACGAGCAAGCCGGACACGCCCTCCTCAACCCACCCCACCCAGAAGACAGCGACTGCGGCACGCGGTCACCCAGACCCAACCCCCCCGACGGGACCCCCGGCCCCACCACGCCAGCCACCGCCCCGCGCCCCCGCCCAGCACCCACCCGGCCCCCCGCCTCCCGGCCCGCTCTCCGCCGCCGCGCCGCCCCCCGCCGTGGGCGTCGCCGGCGCCGGGTCGTCCCGTCGCCGCGCCCCCCCTTTAACCCCCAAGGACCCGGCCCCGTCCCCGATCAACCCCCCCCCTTCCGCCCGCCCCGGGGAAAAAGCCGGGAACCTTTTTTTCCCCCCTCCTTTCTAAAGAAAAACTTAAAAGATTTTTTCTTTTTTTTTGTTCTCTTCTTCTATTTTGGTTTTCCAATTTGTTCGGTTAGATGGCGGCAAGAACAATGATTTTGGAATGTAAGCTTTTATTCATTAAACGCTTACGGAATTAAAAATTTCTCGGCAGAAAAATAACAACATTAGATCCAGATTAAATTGACGAAAACTTTTACAATTTCCATTAAAATTTTTATCCTTCTTCAACAATTTCTTCGTGTTGATCCATTAGCACAATCGAAGAATATAATCACGTAATAACCACTGAATGTAACTTTTTTTTTTTTTTTCTTTTTCCTCCTCTCTCTCTCTCCTCTGCAGCATCACTAGACAGTTTTAAAAATGTATGTAATAAATTCAGCTTAAGAAAAAATAAATAAATAAATAAATAAGGAAACTAATTTATAATGCATTTTAAACTTTTAATGAAAAGTTTGTTTAATGTTTATCCGCTTAAATCCTTATTTGCAATTAAAGTTTAACGGGCGATAAATAGAAAGCGTGTTGGGTGTTAAGAATCTGATGCGAAAATGATTTTATTGTTGTTTACGTGCAAATATTTACTACTGTATTGCAAGCAACAAAACAGAATTTCCTTCTAACAAACAGATAGGAAGCAGATTTATTTCCAATATCGATGTATCAATGCGGGTTTCATTCGGACGGACAAATATATGCAGCCAGGAATATTTACAGAAGCTGAGAGTCTATCTGCATATGTCAATACGCGCTACAGCTCCTAAATTGCTAGTAGTACTGAAGTTAGACGCGTGTGTCAATACGATTATATCTATATATAAATATATAAAGTTTGTCTCTAAGGAAACTATCTTGTCCACAGTTAATCCGCGCATTAACTATGTGTGCAGTTTATCCACGTAGTCGGAGGTTGGCGAAGAGACTACTTATCGATGCGAACTTAATTATGAAATTAATCATTGAAATCATATCCTTAATTCGGCAAACTAATCATGATTTATTTCATTTGGGAGTGAGCCATCACAGTTAAAAGCACTCTTTGTGGTTGATGTACTCAGGAATCAATTCGCTTTATCCACAGTGGGGTGCGATGTCCATTCTACAACTACCATGCTAGACCAAGTGATTAGTAGCAACACAACCGGAAGTGCAGGCATGACTCTCCGATCAGATGCAATGGCATCCAGCAGGAAGCAGTCGGCCAATCACTCAGCAGGGACAGTCAGACTCACTTCGTCATCTGCTGATGGATTGTTTTAGTATTTCAGATTGGCCGGATTTCGACAAATGACTTATAACGATTATCTCCATAAACCCGTCACTCGTATCTCTTCGGGAAAGAAGTAATTTGATAATTTTCAGGTGCAGAACGATGATGAGTCTGTCTGTAACCAGATTGCCGCATTGTGTACTTCCTTTTAGGTCATTAATCATATCAGCCAAATTTCTAATTTTTGCAACAAAAATTTCATTTTCATCCGCAAATATTTAAATGCGAATAATTTTATAAATTGCGACTTTTCTTTCATTCTTTCTTTCGTAAGAGAAAAAAATCGAATCGAAATTGTTGTTTTCATATAGATATATTTTGAATTAACTCGAATCATTACATTTAAATCTAATTTGAAAACTGTCTACAAATCACCCTCGCAACAACAATAGAATTAAAATCTTTTCAAAGCTTAGTTTTGGTTGGAGAAAAAGTCTAGATAATCAGATTTTTCCCTCTATCGATCTTTCAACATCTTTATTCTATCACATCCTATTATAATACATATAACGTTAATTCTAATCGATAAAAAAAAAAAACTTTTTACATTTGAATATTGATTAAGACATAAATTCCTCTTATTCCCTGAATAATCCGTCAATTATTTTAATTAACAATATATATATATCAATTTTAGGTTCGTAACGTTTTTTGCATTTTGAAAAGTAACAATCTGAAAAACTATCTGTTTAATTAAATGGCACTTTAATTATGAATTACTACTACTTTCCTTTTTTAGGAATATTTTATGCAGATTAAAGCGTAACGCTAAATCGCATTAAATTATCATAATTTATAAAATGGAATGTGACAAATGAAATTTTATTACTATTATTATTATTATTTTTCTCTATAAATTTCATTGATTCGGAAGCAATTTTTAATCGACATCGACCAATAATCACCAATCGAACAGATGGACTTTGGGCCACACAATTGGAAGAAGGAAAATACCTGACGAAGATTTCTACGATTTCCTATGGACAAGAATCCTGACAAATCCACTATTTATTAGGTAGTAAGCATTTTACTGGTTTCTCCTATACCGGGTTATCTCTCTCGGGAATGCGCTACTCCCGCCTACATTACGTCATCGCTCTAAAGTTTTCAAAATTAAATTTAATGTTCAATCGAAGTTTATTTTGTTACAGATTTACCGAATTTAATTCTATTAAATTTCCCAGCCACCTTTTACTTCTCCGTCCTTTTAGTATATATATATATATCGCTAAATGATCTTTCTTAGTCTGTAGTTTTTGAAAACCTGATTCGACAACTTCAGATCTGTCTCTAAGATTAGTCTCGTAATCGTTACATCTAGATCTTTGCGGATCTTCCGGAGAAATATCATTTTATATATATATTTATTAGATTTTAAAATATTTTTATCGACTGCTTTCGATGGTTCAACAAAACCGAACCAAAAAACTTTACGAAATTTGATATTCTGACAAAAGTTGGTAAAGTTAGAAACGTACATTCGGTGCGCTTATCGATTTTATAAGATAAGCTAATAACGGAATGTACTTTTATAAACCTGCGTATTATTATTAGTTTAGCTTCGGGTAGACTTTTTGCTCTGGTTTATTGGTGAGACAGGATATACCTGGCCACCCCTTTCTGTCTTCTGTACAGTTATAATTGAATCTATTCGGACGAGTCACAGCTGGAGGATAGGACCAACTTAACTCTACAAAAGAGAACCGTACGGAACAGAACGGGAATTCAATCATGCCACCTGGTGCACTTGTCAATGCTTTCTCGATACATTTACTTCATTGATCTTAAATGCATTCACGTATATTACTCAGTTCATTAGATGACATTGATTGGAATATTATTTAAGGGTATTTGGTTTGTTGTGTTAAGTGAATATATCAAAAGCATGGTCTGACATAAGTGGAGTGGTTAACTTCCGTCTCTTAACGAGACTCGGAGGCGTTGATGTAGCGAAAGTATTACAGAGTGGTTACTTAGTACTTACAGTAAGTGGAAGCAAAACTTCTTTCAGAGAACTGTCGATTCTAAAACTATATCAACATTTATTTTAGAATTGAATCAAAACCTGAAATCTTAAACTCGCGAGCTGTGTTCTCATTAATTTTAATAAATTAAATATGTATTTAGTGATCTTTAAACTTGCAAATGTATTTGGATAAATGCGACATAAAACGAATAGAAGCTTTTCTAGAGAAAACTTAGGAATTGAATTCTGATTCGAATATAAATTAATAATTAAATACGATTTTCTTACTGTTTTTATTCAACGTGTGTCGAATTTATGCTTTGAATTTGTTCTCAAATGTCGAAAATAATCTTTTAAGTTTGATTAGATGTTTTAATTTTTTTTTTAAACCGGTTTAGAATTTTTGATTTGTTACGACCGACAGAAGGAAAAAAACATTTTTTCTAATAAATAAATTTAGTTGTTTTCTTCATTAATAAGCTCGTAATTCTAGTACTTTTCTGTTAATAAACGGAGTTTGTTTGTATATGTTATTAATGTTTTAATTGTTTGTGTGCGTTAGTTTCCGTTCCATCCTGGGTTTTTTATGGTAGGTTGGTTCAAAAATGACGGAGTTTAACTGAATATCGATTGTATGGTCCGCTTCAATGTACAAAAGCTATGAAATACGATGAAGAACCTGTTTGCAGACCGCACATGGAGAAATTACTAACTCATCTGTCATGTTGGCTGGACAGTTTCAATAGAATACCGCAAAGAAAAGTTGAGGAAATTTACGAAACGGAATACAATAGCTTATCTGCTACGTCATTAGCAGAAGCTTGTCTCCCCTGGTGATCACAACATGAACAAACATATCCAGGAAAAGATGGATCTGTGGGTTTTGATTTTCTTCTAAGTCGAATCATATTACTTGTCTGCCACCTCTAGAGAAATTAGTATTGCTTTTTTTTTAATTTTATTAAATTGGAATCAATTGAAGAATTTTTTATGCAAAAAGAGAACTTTTACCGAGTTACTTTTAATGGATTTCGCATTCTAACATTATTTTTTGGTCTGGGAATGTAATATTATTTTTAATTTTGCCGAATTTCTCTCGAAGTATATCTAGAACTCTTGTTTTCGGTCCATGTTAAGTTAACCGATGTTTCATACTGGAAATGCACAAAAAAAAAAATAATGAAAATTATTTTGAATAGTCACTCTGACAAATTATTCTTGAACCTGTTTTACCTGTAGACTATATAAATTAAAAATTTGCTTAGTAAAATTGTGTGCAAGCGATCTTAGAACTTTGATTGCCGATATACTAGCCTTAAATTCTGTAATTATATAAAATTTAATGATGAAAGTCTTCATGCAAGGTTTTATCGATTTGCAGTAAATTATATCTGTTAAATTGATCATATTTATTGTATCACGTCCAAAGCGAATAAGACTATCCATATAGTGAAAATAACCTCAGAATATGTTTAAGGTCAGGGGCAGAAACTTTATTGATCCGATTGGAATGTCAATGAATCTTTCTGGCTCCATGAACATCCATCGTTACAGAACCAGGAAAGTCATAACAATAGCTACAGTTCCCGTTTCAGAGATGAACCCGCCATGTTCCGTTATGAAAGGCAATGCAACAAAATTGATTTATTAATGCAATGGATGATGGAAAACAGTCTTTTACTCAACTTATAAAGGTTATAAAACATCTGTAGATAATTTATACTCTATAAATTCATTTTGTCATTTTTAATAATCTAAAAGTGTACGTGTGTGTGTTCGTGTGTATGAATTGCAATAATAATCATCATCGTCATCGACGTAAAACTAATGATTATAACCATAAAGACGATTGATGTTGAGAGTTATCTAAATATTGGATCGATCTCTATTTTCTCCACCATTAATAATATGAAAAGTATGGGTAAGTGCGAAGAGAAATTGTTTTAAACACTACCGAACTAGGGTATACATCATCAAACACCACCCCACGTAATTTCCATCCGTGTGGTAGAGGCATACACGAATCACGCCCTCTGGCGAACGATGGAAACACCAAATTGAAATCTACTCAGTAGCTAGCGTTACATTCACAACTAACCCCATTTCCCAAGGGTATTATGGGAGGGTGAGAGGCGTTCTTTCGTCACCTCGCGACCCACCCACGTCACAAGGTGTCCCCGGCAAATTATATGGTGGCGAGAACGGGCGGTCACGCAAAGTGTCGCCGGACCATCATAAATTTTATCAGTAACTTGGCCTCCCTGTACACAGTAACTGTCAAATTGATAAGAACAAAATATCATCCTTTTTTTTTTACTGGTTCGAAAATTGAGACTCCCGTATGTACTTGTTTTCTTTAGGAGACAACTGAATTATTCGTTCCGTTTTATTTTCCCTTTCCGTTAAATTATCGTAATTTAAAGTTGTTTATTGTCGCTGAAAGTAAGTATGATTGAGAGGAATTGAGAGGTCATTGGAGATGGAGTACGTCATAGGAGGTGTGAGGCATCGCCTCTTTACTCTACCCTCTCTAGCCGTTGACTATAATTAGAGGTAGGTCGAGATACGAAGAGGAGGAGATGAAAATGGTGGCCAACGGTTTATTTAGCTTAAAGGTGCGTGCAGACATGCAGCAGGTTTGGCTCTCACACACCTGACAAACCCTGTAGTTTAGACAAGCAAAATTTCGAACTCTTGTCAATACCGCCATGGGGTGTCTTTGGAAGCAACACCCTTGTCGATAGCACACTAATGGGATGTGTGATATCGATTGACGATTATTGGCTTGAATTTTTATAAAGAATAACATACAAGTTCTAAAATCCCGAGTACGTACTTAATTACAATTAATTATTTTTTAAAAGTGATCATTTAAATAACTTTTGTTTTTTTTTTTGTAAACTAGTTTTAGTTCTTTCTCATTTAATTACCGATGATTTAATTTATTCAAGAAAGGAACGTCTAAAATTGAAGTTTTCAGGAAATCATCAAACTTTATAGCCCTCTAAAAATTCCTTTAAATTTTTTATCAGCCATGAATTCCAAATAGCTTAACCGTGATGACTTCTCTTTATTCATAGTTAAGGTAACGAAGTTTATTTTATGGATTGATCCCGAATTGGCACTCAGCTTTGAAAAATAAAGAATAAAAAAAATTAAGAATAATAAATTATATTTTATTCTGTTTTTATATTCAAATTTAGTAGATGTGTCTATTAGTGAATTAAATGTAGGATATGAAGATATCTAAAAATTTGCGTGTTGCATGAATATAATAGCTAGGTTTTTGCGGAAATCTGATGAATGATTTCGATTCATAACAGAAACCTGTTAGACACTCCCAGTTGAGCATTTTGGTACCAAGCTTTGAAGGAAAAAATCCGTCTGAAATTATATTTTGAACAATTATAATTACACTGTAGAGCCGAAACGTTATAAATCTTTAGTTTTGGATCACAGAACTTAATATCAGAAAATTTTCAACTAAAGCGCTAAAGTAAGATTATTAATGTGTGCAAAGGATCTATTTATCACAGTTGCGAATCGCTGTTTTTGCAATTTTTGGAATATCTCGCACATACCGTGAAGAGGTTTATAAATTTTTACATTGGTAACGCTAAAATTTGCATTGCTACTTAACAGCAAAATTATTTGTTCAATTAATTTTCTACTTAAATAAACAGCCTAATTTATCTCTCTATTTTCAGTTCTAAAAATATAAAATTATAAATTTTTACTTAAAATTTTATACTTTTAGTATTATTATTATAAAATGTTTATTTATAACTTGAAATTTTAAGAATCTTATAAATAAAACAAAATTAAATTTAGCATTTCTTTCAGTGCGATTATCCGTTTTTAATGAAAGGAAAGTAGGGCTAAAATAATAAAATATAATGTACTTTATTTAAATTATTTATGTATAAAATTTCATCTAAGTTTTAAAGTCATTAATAAACATTTTTAGTAGAATGAAAAATAAATTTTAAAATGTATAATTTTATAAGATAAATACTTCCTTATTATTGTTAACAACTACCTGCAATAAAATTATAATAAAATGAATTAACTAGGATTTAAATATAAAATACTGGTGAAGATAAGAATAAGAAAATATAAAGCCGATTAATAAAAATTTTTTAAATATTATTTACGAATCATACATTAATTTTTTAAATACGTTAATATTTTTTTTCAAACCGTTTTCCTGTTATTATTATTATTGTGTAGAATATCTGTAAAGTTCCAATAAAAATAAAACTCTGTTGATCAATACTGTAATTCTGTTCATAGTCGTTTTTAAAATACAGTAGGAATAGACAGTTTCGATGCATTTCTAAGAGCAATACTTGAATGTTTTCTTAACTGATAATGATATAAATGTATCTTTTAATACCTTAACATTAAATTTCTTAAGATATAGGACTACACTTTAATAAATGTTTTATCTTCATATATTTTCACAAAACAGAATAGAAAAACGCGTTATTGTGGACACTCCCTATACAATCAAGATTAATGGTTTCGTCATAAGTAAAACATACGTTAACTTTTAACATTTCCAAGCAAAAATAATTAAAAAATAAATAAAACATTACCAAAATTCTAATTTAATTTCTATTAAGGAATATCTAATACTTATAAAGTATCTAATATTCATATGTTTATTTTACGATATGTGATAGAAAATGTTGCGACACTATCAATAACTGTAAGTTTCGATAATTTTTTTAATTTTAGGAATAATTCTACAAATCACATCTTTTATCAGATAACCAAATAAATTATGTAAACATCTTATATAAGGAAAAAAAATTATATATTAATACAAAATGGATTAATTCAAACAGTAGATCATTATAAATACAAAATGTCAAAGAATTTTACTAGATGCAAAACATACTTGAAAGGCACCTAAATATAAATGTTTATATGACCGACTACTAATTTTCTTTTCTATTCTACAATTAATAGCTGCAATATTTATTTTCTTTCAATGTAAATATTCTTCCCCCTCCAAATTACCTCTGTAGCATCCTAATGATCGATAATTTGAAGTAATATTTCAAAACACATTTCTACGAAAGCAAACTTGAATTCAAAGAATGCGCAGGAGAATAACAATCTTGAGCAAAAATGTTAGAAGTTAGCTGTCATCTCTGCAATCAGCTGATGTGTAAACAGGCAGACTGGATGAAAGCAACGTGTCATTATTCCATTAAACAGTGGGACAGAAGTACGGTAGAATTAGCTCAGTAGGGAGGCCTGTCAACCGACCTTGCGACCTCCTAATTACAGAGAATATTGTCTCACAATACGAACAGCTTGTTCTCTAGTCTACTCCTCTGGTCACATTAACCTCTGGGATGACAAGTACTCGTCCGGTTATGTATCAAAAGTTGTTAGATGCACTATAAGCAACAACCAGGTTATAATTTGAAAATGTCATTAATTCAGAATAAACTCGAAAAATAAAATATATGTACACGCTCGAAGAATACAGTAATGTGAAAATTATAGAATTATTTATTACAGCATCCAATTAAATAAACATAATTAACTAAATTTTCATAATTAAAGTTTTATTTTTTTATTTTTTAAATTAATGTAGATCTATAATCTCGATTGAAATCTGAGAAAATCGATAAAAACGCGAAAAAAAAAAATCTGATTTTGTAATGGTTTGCAACTCTACTAATAAGTTCTGTAAATAAAGTTTTGGAATGTATAAATATAAAAAAGTAAAATTAAATTTACAAATATCGAAAATTATAAATTAGATTAGAGATTTCTATATTAGTAAATGAAAAGTGTTTTAAAGACTGATTCAGTCTACACCTGTGGGTGTGCAAGTCTTTCCTCTTTGCAGCGAACAATCTGCCGTCGTTAATACAGTTCTTCGTCTTCGATCGATTCAACAGGAAGAACGGTTTAGTCCTCACTGCTCGTGTATGAATAATTAAATAATCTTTCCCGTCCTTAACAATCGCGACTCGGCCCTGTCGCTGAATAATTTTATGAGGCTAGGTCATTAGAATTTCTCCAGGACGTTAGAAAGTCCCAGCCGGCAACCACCAGGGACCTATCAGAATAGCACACTCTACTAGAAGATGTATAGGCTACACATCATTAAGTGTAGATAGGACAGAAGGTAGACTTCATCTTAACTCGAGTCAGTTGACTGGAAAAATCGCAAATTTCACCAAATGCCAACTTAGTCAAAATCATTAGATCAGAAGTGAAGTCTTTTCAGCTCATTGGACTGTTTGTTGTTCACTTCCAACAAATCCAAGCAAAGAATTGTTCAAATTTTCATTAGAAACTTTAAAAAAAAAAAAAAAAAAATTTGATCTGTGTTATCTATATATTTCGAAATGAAATTTCTCTGCTTACCGAGCAAGGGGAGAAAAATGAAAAAAAACATGAATAATTCATTGATTAAATAATATTTTTTAGAGTAAAAAATACTTTACGAAAACATTAATAAAATAAGCGAGAGTATTCTTATTTAAAAGAAAAAACTATTGAGAAAGTTAATTTGAAGAGCAAAATGTAGTCAAAGTCATATTTGGATTATTTTTTTAATCCTTGCATGAAAAAAAAAAATTAATTGAAAAGTCTGAAATTCATATTGAAATAAATTAGTTACAATTGCAACATCTTATCTCACTAGATACAGCTGGAATCATTTTTCCTTAGATTACATTACATAAAGAATATAATCTAAAGGAAGTAGACTTATAACTAGATTATTATTCCGGTAAACCCACGCTAACTGGTTTCTTTCATAACTATAAAAGGATATACAACGCATCTATATCAATTTATTTGGAGTTAATCTTTCGTAAGCTTTAATAAGATCAGTTCTAATCTAATTGTTTATGATAAGCACATACCTACACAATGCATTATTCATAATATCACAATACTATTAATTGATATTTAAATAAGTACGAGGCATTTCATTCCCATAAGAGATCCCGAGGATTTTTCAATTCTGAGAATCGCGAATTAATGTTTATCTCGCAATGGCATCGAGAGGCATTTTATTTCCCAATTGACTGAAGAAGCGCAGGTGAAATCACGTAAAGCTTTAGACTTTTCATCTGCTTAATAGACACAGAAATGAGGAGAACTCACCGCATAATTTTCGGGCGAAAATAAGCGGCCTATGACAGATGCTTCGCTGTGTACGTGACCTCTTCCTCTGTAATTATTATGTTGTCACCTGGGAGATCCCTGCAGCACTTTGCATCGTTGAAATGTGCGCTCTGGTCCACTACATCGAATATTTTCTCTGCTACAAATGAAACAATTACTTAAATTCGTGTCGATTGTCTTTATCACACACCGTATATAGAGATTTTTTTTTTTTATCATTAATGTTGTTGCTGATGTTTTATTAAACTAATCACTGGGCTTTTATCAGAACTATAGATCATAAATATGCCAGGGAATGATTAATATGTTACATAATCCGTTGTAATAGGCGTTATCTGTGTATGGAACATCTTGCAAGAAAAAAAACAAAGAAGCATGACAAAATAGCAGCCATTCTGTTCAGTCGACCGTAAAAAAAAGTTATGCCAGTAAGCTATACTATATATTCATTTATGTTTACTAAAATATATGATTTAAATGTAAAATCTACCTCACATCTTTCTGATATAAATAAAAATCCTGCATAAAACGAAATTTTACTTTATTATGAATTATGTTCCAAAAATAAAAACGAATTTTTGTCCTCTCTCGAAGCGGTTGCCTTATAAAGATTTTGGCATATCTTATATTTTTTTTAAGTGGTTCTTATTTATCCATTCATGACAATTAAAAGTTATATAATCCGATTTAATTTAATTATTTTAAACTCAAATCTAATATTTTTTTCAATGACAGAATTTACTGTTGCATCGCAACAATAATATGTAAATATAATAAATATAAATAACAACAATATAAGCTTAATATAAAACACAACAATAATAATAATAGCCTATATATTCAGATTATTTTGCTAGATTTAATTTCATTTACTAAATAAAATGGTGTACATAAACTAAAATTTGTTTATAAGATTTTTTAAGTGACTTTTATCATTTTCAAAAAGAAAAAAAAAAATTATTAAAATTTAACATAAAAATAGAAATAAATTTTATAAAAATTTTATTTATTTTAGAAAATGTTTATAGAATATAATTCGTTTTATGCAGATTCTGTTTAGTAAAAGTATTTTTTAAATTATTATTTAATGATAAATATATACTTATCTGGATATTCAATGGAATATAGGTTGCTCTTGCATAAATTAATTCTATTATTATTAATTTTGTTTGAGCTATTAGTTAGTAGCATAGTATAACAAGCAGTTATAACTATGTGTTATAAGGTAATAAATAAACTTCCATGATGTTCATTAAAAAATATCAATTTGTATGTATATATATATATATATATTTTTTTTTAACAATAAAAAGAATACTTTCATAGGTTATTAAAATAAGATAATTTTGAAAATAGATTTTTAACAAGTCGTTAAAGCTATTTTATATTAGTTTTCACTTACTTCTATAAAAAAAAAAAAAAAAAAAATCTTTCAATTTGCAAAATTCACTCTTTTGTTTAATATTCACGTTGTCTTAGTAACGGAGTAACCTTAGCCAATCGGAGCGAAGCAAACGATATTTCAGCACGTGATTTGGATAAATGTCGTCTGCCACGAAAATTGGATTTTTTTCTTTTTTTTTTATTAATTTAATTTTTTTTATTATTAAATTAGTTAATTTTCTAATTAATGCAACAATATATTTTGAAAGAACAATTGCTCATTAAATATTTAAAAAAAAAAAAAGACTTGTATCTTAAGATTTTTCATTCCTCGCTCTTCAAAAGTAAGTTATATTTTAAAATAATTAATGAAAGTTTTAAGACAATTAAAACGATTAATCCACCTATTTCCATTTAAATAGACGTATTAACTTTTTTTAAATATAAAATTTGTCTTCGGACTATTCATTTAAAGTTAATATAAAGAGTAATGTCAATATATATTACACGAATACCACCTTTTTAAAGCGGACAGCAATTGATATCCGCTTTAAGCAAGGAGCATAAATCTGAGTACCTAATCAACAAATATGTTTCATCATAGGCAGGTAATATTTTTTTTTAATTTATGAGAAATATTGAATATAATCTTTGGAATTCGTTTTTACTTTTAAATATTCTAACAAAAGCGAAAAACGATGTTTCGGATTAATGAGAATACAGTATACATGTTTAATTTTGTAATTCGATAACTTAGGCCAACTTGTATGGCGTAAATAAAGCGAACAAAAGAGATTTCAATTTAATATTCTTAAAATTTATTATGCATATGACATACCGCCTAATGCAGCTAATATTTTTACAATTCAAATTTATATAATTTATTGTATTATTTTATCATATAAACCAGAGGGTTCCCAACGTTTTTCTTTCGCGTACCCCTTGATTAGTGTTTCCATTTATGAGTATTGCTTCTTTTCACTCCCCCTCTCGCACACATACCTCAAAAAAGATTTTTTTAGGATGGCTTAATAATCAAATGGCTCAAACTAACCTAATGATATTTGCTGGCTTTTATTTTTATTTTAATTTTACAATTAAAAAATTTTTTCGATTTTTTAATTAATTCGACATTTGGTTTTGTTTTTTTTATTTTAACTCCTTTTTTTTTGGTGTTTTTCACCATTACTAATATTATTTTCGCGTACTCCTAATTCCTCCGCCGCGTACCCCTAAGGGTACGCGTACCACAGGTTGGGAACCGCTGATATAAACGAATGTATTTTTTTAATTTTTATAATTATATTTGCATTCATAATTATATGCTGCAATTGCTAGTTTGAACATTTTTATCACAAGATCATTATCTACATGACCTTGTGGTATTTATTTTTGATGAAAACAGAAAACTATACACT
>WUQG02441605.1:0-13545 GCA_011317285.2 Androctonus mauritanicus
GAGAGAGAGAGAAAGAGAGAGAGAGAGAGAGAGGAAAAGAAAAAGTGTGTATTGCAGTTTTGTTTTGCCAGATATCTACAACACTAAAGTTTTCGCGTGTGTGTGTGTGCATTGTGAAGATGGTGTATGTGTGTTTGTGCAGTGTAATGGAGAGAATCTTCACATTTGGCAGTGTCTTGTTATTCAAGAAACTGGGTCAATCGCTGGTCTATAAAAGTGCAGAGAGAGAGAGACACAAATGTTATTCACGACGACTGTAAACCGTTGTTTAGCTTCCTTTACTTACATCTTAATGACTAAATACTAAAGGGATATTTATCGTTTTTAAAACAATAAACACGGTTCTTTGCATAACATGTTTTCTAACAAAAATAAACAAACGCACGAGTGTGTTTGGATTATTAAAATGGCGGTTATGCGTGTGTTATCCAATCGACGTTTTTCTTTGTTTTAAAAGTGTCAGTTCCGTTCAAGGACACACACACACACACACACACACACACAGCCGATCGCTATCTGTCTACACACACACACACAAGGCAACACAGCAGCAGCAGCAACAGAAAACGATAGGCTCTGATTCTCAATAGGTCTTAAAACTTTCGACAATAAGGTAGAATACCTCGCCAGTTTCTAACTCACAATGACTCGTTTGTTCGACCTTTCTACTTTTTGTTTTTCTTTTCTGGAAGAGAGATATTGGACTTCCTAGCCGTTGTAAAAAATTCCTAGTCGAACAAACAGATTTTTATCGATGGTAGAAAACGCATCAAAACGTCGATACGGTTCCTGTTTATCCGCGTGTTTATGTTTAAACGTACAGATAAAATTTTCAAACTTTGATTTAACCGAATGTTTCCTTCTGTCGTTTATAAAATATAAAAAAAATTATATTATATTCACAAAATAAAAAAACCACATAAACTAGTAGAGAAAATTTATGAGATCTGTGATGATTAAATACATTTCTAAATAACGATTATGTAGTCATTACTGTATGGGAACCAATATATTGTCGAACTATTAAATAAATATTTGTAAACTTGTTTTAAAAATAGATTGATTTATCGCATTTATTTTCAATATATAAACTGCCATATATTTTATCTTTCTTTTTTTCTCCTTTTTTTTATAGCTTCTTGTTGAATTCGACGATTTAGACTGGAAGAAAAGAGAATGGATCAAGATCTACGACGAGAAACACTTCCTCCTTTTTCTTGTTGAACACACTTTAGTCTGGGCACCGAGAGAAGATAATCCCATCCGAGGTGGAGCCAAAAATCTCTACTGGCCTGCTCTGGTGAGTCCAAAATATCGTTTTTTTTTTTAATCAAAAAATACACCGTCCGATGACAATGATTCGATTTTGTCGAGGAGATAAATAGCGTTTTGTTTGTATCGGCAGTACTCGGACTAGGCTATTTTTAGTTAGGAATTGGTTCTTCCACTGCTTCAGTTCTAAAGGTGTTTGTTGTTTGGGTGGAACGGAAATCTTTCTTTGTCGTCGTCTTGCGGTACAAAGGTTAGTTTTAGTATATATATACATGTCTACAGTAGTCTGTTAAGTACGGACACAACTCTACTGGCAGAACAAAAGCAAAAATGGCGTTTAATATCCACCACACGTCCGAGAATGTACACAGGCCTAGCAGGTAATTAAACTACGATTCTGTTCGGATATCTTAGAATTTATGCGCGTTACCTCGTTTAATATGTTTTGCGCATAGTTGCCGTATTGTAAAATCTCCGTAACTCGAGGAAATTTGCGATATGTATGCGAAGTGTCCATTGAAAGCAAAATCTGAATACTGTATTCTAATCGTGGATTCATAACGGTCGAGAGGAACCAGGGAGTCCTGAATGGCAGTCGAAACCTATTATGACGCGCTTACAGCGTAGTTCCAGAGTTAAATCTCAAGCTAGAATTGTTCCCGAACATATTTTACACCGCATAAAAGCGTAATTATTTACAGGACACATCTATAAAATTCAAACCGGAGCGGATTAACACGCGTTTTAATTGTTTACAAGTTTCGCTCGACCTCCAAAACTTCCCCTTCAAAAAAAGAAGAAAAAAAAAATATACAGAAGTTCTGGAAACAGATTCTTTGTTGTTCGGTCTTAAAAAAAAGCAGAATGTATAAAAAAAAAAAAAATCTAGTCTATCTACTTGATGCAAGCTCTTTCTTCATAATGGTGAGTATGACAGATGAGATTGTACACTTTTGAAACTGGAGGCCGGTCAATTCGTCCTTACATACAGAGGACATTGTCCCGTTATATCATTGATCGTATGTTATACAGCCCTCCTAGTCACTTCTAAACTTACGGCGCCGTTCATCTTATTGGTCAATAAAAGTTGCCATATTTTCGCATTTTCCGCATTCGTCTGATAATTCCAGACAAAAATATATATATATATATATATATTCTTCGAGGGACAACGGCGTCACGCGTTTTGTTCTCTTCTTACTGCTAGTGGGTTGAATATCTGACCCGTTTCGAGAACTTAACCCCCCCTTTTTCTTTAAACGACTTCTTCACCTCTCACTCTGTTTGGTAGATTATTCCGGCGTGGAGTAAATTTTCCACGATAACAAAACTTCTCTCATGTCTCGAAGAAGTTTGGAGGTCGGAGGTGAAAGATAGTCTGTCACGAGTTACAGTTACCGAAAGATAGTGAAGTACTGTTAGTCATAAACAGGATATATATTGTTTCTGAAACCGAGATTTTCCGAATTAAAAAAAAGAAAAAAACTTTTTTTTTTTTATTATTTAAACTCTAGCCAGACGAGAGGAATTTAAAATTTCGCATACGGATCACGTCTAACATTGAAAAAAAAATATATAAAAAATGTTATATTCTATAGAGCGAACAGTACTTTTCCTGTTATAATACCCTGGAGCGTTACAGAAATAGCCGAAACCGAATGTATATATATCTAGATAAATCTTGTCTACATTTATATATATATATATATAAATTTATAAATATATATATATAGATAAATATTTAAATGGCAAACAGGACAATTAAATCGATAAAAAAAATATAAGAAAACTTGTCTACAGATATAAAATCAAGGTTAAATTGCTCATTTAAGGAAAGTGAAGAATGCAATTATTACAAGCAGTTAAATTGCCTACAAGCTATATATCCCGAGTTATAATTTATGGCACAGTTACGAGAGATGAAGAAGCCGTAATAAATTTGCTTTCAGATTATTTTTTATTTTTTTTTCCTTCATAAATATAAAATTTTTCGCAAACCCATAGCGAAAAATATCTGGATCTCTAGCAAGATTTTTTATTTTTTTTTTAAATACTCGCGAATTGCGTATTTTTAAAGAAGGAATGGAAACCCGCAACAAATTCGCAATTACTGATAGTCTTTCCTTTAATTTTCTCCAGCTTAAAAGTAGAAGATATATATAAATATATATATACACTGCATGAATGTGTAGAATGTTCTGATGTGAAAAGACTTGGGGAATCGATATTTCATCCCAGTCAGAAGTCTGTAATTACCAGTGACAGATAGTGTGTATGTAGAATATTGCAGAATTCACAAGTCGCGCCTTGCTTGCTTTCTTCTTCCACATGGCTAAACTGACCCTGGAGTGTTCCTTTATATATATATATATATCCTAAAAGGGATTATCGACGTCATTCAACAATTTTTCTTCTTCTTCTTATATAACGTCTCTCCAGGCTTTTAAAAATTCTTAGAAAGGTAATTGATACCGTGCCATTTATAAATTGATTCCTGTTTATTGCTTAGTAAATCATGTAAGTTGCTGTCGAGAAGACGTGTATCCATTGATACTCTTCCACCGCGTACTATATCTAAAATACAATTTATGCCGCGTAGAATACGTTTAACGGATTATATGGGCCATCTTAAGGTTTTTTTTATAGCAAGGCCGCTCTTAACGTTACAAAAACTCTCCCATTTATTCCAGAAAGGTAAATATTTTAAAAACATTCGCCTGGCGGAATTGTAACCGCACTTTCTAGCAAACTAAAATACTGCAAACAAGCTATCGTCCTTAAATTCTACCACTGCGATATTTTAATTTATTGCGCGGTGCCAGATTGTAAGCAAGTTTTCTGCCAAGCTAATATAATGCAAACAAGCTCGTGTTAAATTCTAGAATATTTTAATTTCTTGCACAACCGAGAATGATGCCAATCTTCGTAATAAATAAACTCGTCCCTAAATTCTGAAACTAATATTTTAATTTCTTACACAATCGAGAATCTTGTCAAGCTTGGTAGCAAACTACAATATTGCAAACAAACTTGTTTAAATTCTAGAACTATAATATTTCAATTTCTTGTACAGTGAGCCAGATTGTAGACGACTTTCTAGCAAACTAGAATGCTGCCAACAAGCTTTTCTTAAATTATAGAACTATATAATGTTGCCAAAACTTCGTAGTAAACTACAATATTGCAAATAAGTTTGTCCTTAAATTCTAGAACAGTAACAATTTTAATTTCTCGTACAGTGATAGATTGTTGCCAATCTTTTTAGCAAACTAAATAATGTAAACAAACTCGTCCTTAAATTCTAGAACAGTAATGTTTCAATTTTTCTACAGTACTAGATTGTTGCCAGATTTCCTAGCAAACTAGAATGTTACCAACAAGCTTGTCTTAAATTCTAGAACGGTAATGTTTCAATTTCTTGTACGGTACTAGATTGTTGCCAGATTTTCTAGCAAACTAGAATGTTACCAACAAGCTTGTCTTAAATTCTAGAACCGTAATGTTGTCAAAGCGTCATAGCAAACTACAATATTACAAAACAAGCTCGTCCTTAAATTCTAGAACGGTAATGTTTCAATTTCTTGTACAGTACTAGATTGTGTGTAAGTTTTCTACTAAACTAGAATACTGCAAACGAGCTCGCCGTTAAATTTTATAATTTTTTATTTTTATTTTTTAAATTTCTTGCACAGCTACACGCAGTTTTCGTTTTTAATGTTTCAAGCAGCGGACGTCCTCGTTACTACTCTCATTCATTATAATAAAAAAAAAAACTAAACGAATCTCGGCCTTCTCGGTGTGTTTTAAACGTGGTTTCATGCTTTGTTTTAATATATTATCATAATTTTAATACTAGAACACTTAAGCACACACGAAATGAATAACTTATCACGTAGGCCTACGTTTAAGCACGTTAAGTTTCACAATGCGGAATGCGGTACGCCAGCAAATTATACGTCTAGAAAATTGCCATTCCTCTTTATTAATTGGTAGAAAATGAAATAACGCTTAGTAAAACTTGATAATTATTTAAACAGGCATAATTTAAAGAATGAAAAAAAATAAAATAAACGCTTAACAAGGGGAGGAAACGTTTAAATAAGAAGGTTTTCGTTCTACGTTTTGCTGTTTTTCTTCGATTTTCGAAGGAGAACTTGCCGAAAGTAGGCCTACGACGAATACATAAACAAACTAGTGTTTCTGTAGTTTGTAATTCGAGGAACACAGATTGCTCTCTCTCTTTTTTTTTCCTTCTCTTTCCTTCTTGTGTTTGTTGTTTCTTACTAAAACGAGTAGTGGTGGTTGCTGTAGTAGTAGTAGTAGTAAGTAAGTAATATCGTCGGCGACGGAAAAACAATTTTCACAAACACATGTCGATTTTGTTTTTAAAACCTCTTAACAAATTCGGTAAAACTGATTAAACTTAATGAAGCGAAAGAGCGAAAGTACTAGTCAAAATAACAATCCACGAACTAAATTTAGTCAAAATAAACTTTTGCGCCGCCGTATATTTAATTTATCGATTAGAAAAAAAGAAAAATAACAGCACCAATTTTTCTCTTTGTATCGGAGATAACGACTAGAGAGAGAGAGAGAGAGAAAGAGAGGAGAGATTACCAGCATAAAAAAAAAAGAGAAGTCGAACTTTTCTGCATAATAATGTTAAACAAACAAAAATTTAACGTGTTAAATCATTATTGACACATGTTCTTACTTGCCGGTGACAGTTATGGGTCAACCTCATTCCTCTCTCTTTAGTCGAGAAGGTCACGTGAAAAATTCCGGTGTTGCAGAAGTTTTCTGTTTTTGTTTTCGCATTTGTTTGCAGTTGTCATTAAAAATACGCATGCGGAACACATATATATGCCGGTTAAATGAGCTTTCCAAAGTTTAGTTTTCTACCAGATGCTGTTTATCCGGAATCCGATACGTTGCGAGAATTAATCGAATGTTTGCCATCTTTGACTGTGTGTGTGTGTGTGTGTGTGTGTGTGTGTGTGTGTGACTGAGTCACGCCGAGAGAAATGGCAAACACAACATCTGCTATATCTCCCAAATGAGGGAATTTATAAAAGTAGAAATTTTTGCTGGTAAATATACCGTAAAAATATTTTTTCGCTAAAAAAAAATTATATATAAAGTAATCGGAGTAAATAGTTTAAAATTCCACAAATGTTTCACAACAACACACGCCGATCTCCATTGTTTAAGAGTAGTCAACCGATAGCCTTTAGGAAAATGATCGATTCGAATGCAATTCAAGCTTCTGGCACCGCTTTATTTTTTTTTTATTTTTGGTGTTTTAAACCGAATTAAACAGGATTGTGCACGAATTCCAAAGTGTAATATTTGAAACAGTTTCAAGGTACGAAGCGTATCGTGTTAAGAGAGAGAGAGAGAAGAGAAAAATATCGCATTTTAATTGGAAAAAGAGTCGTGTTCTCTTGGTAAACATGTGCCGCACTGTTTCGTTAAAAACCTATATGCGTTTATGAACAACAACAACAAAAAATTTAATTTTCTTATTGTAGATAGTTTTATATTAAAAACCATTGACCTACATATGTATAAATTATTGTTATTTAATGCTGTAGTAGGGCGTGATGGTGTTATTTTTCTTTGTTGTCATCTCTGGAATCGCTTTTGACTTGGAACCGTGCCATAAAAACACCAACACCCTTTCGAAAACAATTTAGTAATCACAGCCAAACTTGGTTCTGTCATTTATTTATTAAATACGGTGTGACTCATCTATTATCCGCTTTGTTTGGTTGTTTTCTTTTATTATTATTATAAATTTTTATGTGTTTGTAATCGATTTATTAATTAGTGTATTTGAAACTGATCATTTTTCATTACGCGTCGTTAACCGTGTGACGTGTACGTTTCTATTGTATTTATTTAAATTCTGCAAACGGCATTCGGAATGTAGTATTGTGTCTCGACTTGTCTGTTTTCGCTTTTGTGTGTGTGTATATCTTGTCTGTCTCTCGCTTGTCTGTTTTCCAGTGTCCGTTTAAATTTGTCAAGACCATTGTAGATTACAACTGGTGTGTGTTGTGTGTGTTTACATTTACCAAACAACAGTGGGTGGTATACTAGCGAGATTAGGTTTTTATCTATTTATCTGTCTCTTTTATACGATTAAATATTGATACAGACGTCGTTGAGATTCTTAAAAAAAGAGAGAAAAAAAATAAATATATATATATACGTGCGTGTAACTAAATCGATACACTCAACGACTGTTAAAATGACAGGAGGCCAATACAAATATAATTACTTTGCGTAAATTTAGTAGTTTTAAACAGAACAATCCGAATTAATTACGGAACAAATAAAGATAATCCTTAAAGACAGAATGGTATTTTCTAAACAGGAAACGATTCTTAGAAATTCGCTCGAGATATCTCATCAATTGTTTTGGCAACATCACCCTGGGGAATGTTCTGTCCTACATTCACAGCTATTACAAATGATGTATTGTCTCTCGTGTGTGTGTGTGTGTTTTCCTTATTCCAGTGTACTTGATGACGTAAGTCGGCTACTTACTCCCATCTTTAGAAAAATGCATAGTTCTCTCTGTTAAATGCTCAAAATTGATTAAATGGCAAAAAAAAAGTATTACTCAACGTCTCTTCCGCCTCTTACAAATACTAATTGATATCTTGGTTGTTTATACTTTGCTTATTTTTGCGACCTTGGTCTTTTCTCTCTTTGTCCTTGCGAATATTTACGTTGACTGACGAAGGACTCAGCAACACCAGCGGGTCATTTCCGCCTCAAGATGTCGAGATGATGCTTAGGTCATGTTCTTCACCATTTAAAACAAATAACGTTTCTGTAAACGAAAGTTTTTAAACTGTTTTGTCTGAATTCCTACTGTTGAACAGAAACATCCGCATTATTATTATTATCATCACTATTATTTATGTTCTAAAAGAGATATAAATAATGGTTCCAGCTATCGTTTTACGATAATTTTATCATCCCTGCTTACAAAACCATCCAGATGGCTTTATGTATCCAACATAAAATAATAACGACGAAGAATGCTTTCACCTGGTGTTAAAGTGTCTTCATTTTTTATTATTTATTTATTTATTTACTAGGGATTTCCGGCCCCGGATTTCGCTTTAAATTCCATCTTCCGATTCGCAATTAACGTTTATATAAATGCGAAAATTATGCGACGGAAGCCATTTTTCTGGTTGCCAGTTTAAAATAAAAAAAAAAAACTGTTTTTATTGGTTCTTAGGAAGGGGAGACGAAAAAGGAAAGTGTTTCGGGTTGGAAATCGGAACGATTTGCACGAATAATTAAGGAGTCTCGGTGCGTAATTAATCGTTAATTGCATGTGGAAAATTCATGTTGCACACACACACACACACACACGCACACATACAGACAAGAAAACGCGCCTGTAAAATTTATATACGGAGAAGCGTAATTTATATCGTAGCTAATTGACTTTTGGAATAACCTCTGTCTTCGAATCACATACAATATCCAGCAGTTGGTGTCAATTTACTTCCATTTCCCATCTCGCGCCCGTTCTTCCCTCTGGTTAGAGAGTGAGAACATCCCGCTAGGTCATTTTCGACTCTGACCCCAACTGCTGCAATCTGATAGACACGAATGGGGGGTCGACTGCCAGTCTAGCCCCCAAGGTCTCTGAGAACAAGTGGAGAACCAGTTTTAGACAATGTGCGCTGACCTTGGAGCGTCTTTGTACCGTTCTTGCTCCACTTCACCTTGAAGTCTGATTTTGACAGGTAGGTTCGCTAATTTCTTGAGGTTTTCTATCACCTAAAGCGCCTACTTTCATTGTCTCATATAATTGCAACCTGGCGGAACCTCATTATATTCCCTATGGCGTTGTTGCGTATCGTATACTCTCGAATTCCACGGACGATTTAGAAGGCAGAACGGAATTTCTGATGCTTCACAGTTACAAACAGTTATCGGCATCCAACGTAGTAGCCCCTATTGATAATAATGTCGGAATTTGTCAGCTACATCTAGAGTTATCGAAAGAATGCCTTATTGTAATTTACGTTACGAAAGAATGCTTTATCATCATCACCCGCAAACGGGAGTTAATCAGTAGAAAACTTACAGAGGACACACACACACACACAATGCCTAATAACCATCGTTAGAAGTATCTTATCAGCTCGTTTATTAGATAATTCCCTTTTGCAACACGTGATAAACGTGTTAGATTACTAGTATTTTTTATTACGTAAGATAATTTTGCCATTTTTCTGATTCTTTTTTTTTTTCTCCCTCTTTCACCTTGACTCTTTCGAATCCAAAATATCTGGATGTAGACCTCTTTAAAATTAGCGATAAAAAGTTATTTTTAATCCTTATCTCCTATCGAGACCAGTTTATTACTCCAAAAAATCGGGTCGATTATTTCCATATTTATAAATTTATGCAAGAAAAAACACATAAAAGGCGGTCGGAGGAACTCTGTCGCCATGGTTTTCGAACTCTGTTTTGTGGGCGAAGGCGCATTGCAGACGTACGTACACACACAACTCGTATACACAGATGCATACCGTTTTTTCTGCGTAAAAAAGAAAAAAAAGAAAAAATTGAATCTGCAGATTGCAGATCGACTTTTTAACCGTAGATGCAACTTACAACCCTCCAAGCATAAAACCTGTGGGACCAAGTCCAAAAATTGTTGATGAGGTACTTCAAATGAATGCGGGGGTCTTACTCTTTTACAAGCTCTGCCACATGTGCACCTGCTTATAAATGAGTTTTCCTCGATATCGAATGGCGTAGGCCGTGTACTTTCGTGTCAACACGCAAAGTCAAATTATAGAATCGGCAAGGCCACTCACACGAAAATATTAATCTTGCAGGAAATTAGTTTTTCGTTTAAATAATCGATTTTTATCGTAATTTTTTTTTTCTTTTCTTTTTTAAATTCTTAATAAACGATAATTTAATGTCCGTGTTCATAATAGATATTTCCATACTGAGAGAGGAGGATTCTTCGGAGGATTAACTCGGCTTTGTAGGAATTTTCTTCCTCTTTTTTTTTTTAACTAAATTCGTGAGTTTTCTGTGTTTATATATTTTTCTACCGTAAACAGGAATTTTGCCTTTTTAACTGGCTGTGTCGAAACAGGGAGAGATATATAGAATATGGTTATTTTTAAAACAAAAAAATGGAGTAATTCTAGAACGTGATCTGATAAAAATCGAACGATTGGTCACAAAGATTATCGGAAAGCGATAAAAAGGATTTTTGGTTGAAAGAACTTGGTACACAAAAGTAAAAATATATTTTTCGCCAGAGAAAAATAAAAAAAAAGGTATTATTACATTCAACGTTCGAACAATGCGAGTAATTTTTTAATTTTTTTGATTTTTTTTCCTCCTCTTACACACGCGGAATGTACAGAGAGTCATTTTTAGATTAATGACGACAGCTTGTTTGGGATAATGCTTTCAATGGACTGGTTACATTCTATGAATAGTTTTCGAACAGAAGAAACACGTAATGAAAAATGCTACTCGGATATTAAAAAAAAATATCGAATAATAAACTTCGAATTCGCATTATGGAAACCGTTCCCGCAGATCTACTACCCACATGATGTCAACCACAGATGCGTAATATATGGAATATACAGGTGCTACCAGCTGCTAGGATGAATACTGTCATCCGTGAGTCAGCGGGGATGTTCGTTATTATGTTATTACACAGAATTCCAAGAATTGTGCCACGTAGCAAGAAAAAAAAAATATTGCCGAACAATTTTTGCTCGTCACCACCGCGCGTAGTAACGAGTAAAAATTCTGCTATTTTTTTTTTTATTTTTATGGCCACGGACGCGTGGAGCGAAGAGTAATTTTATATTTTTCTAACTTAAAAACGCAATAATGACAGGTCATCTCCCGAAGGACCTAGGATAGATAAATATCGACAAAGGAACACAATCCGAAAAGTGCAAGTTTTCAAAGTGTCTAGAGCCGTAATGGTTAGGAGGGATATCGATCTAGTCTCTCTCTCTCTCTCTCTCTCTGTGTTCGATCAATGTTATTGACCGTACGTAGTAACTGTTGATGTTGTCTGTAGCAAACACACCCTTACGTTAGTTGATTGCCTAAATGGTATCGGTACACGACTCCGTCCCAAAAGGGTTGGTTACTAAATAACAGTCAGAAACTTTTGCCTGATTGTGTCCGGAAATAAGAAAGACAACTTTTGTTTCGCAATCGAATTAA
Source organism: Androctonus mauritanicus (assembly GCA_011317285.2). NCBI lineage: Eukaryota > Metazoa > Arthropoda > Arachnida > Scorpiones > Buthidae > Androctonus > Androctonus mauritanicus. Next base: position 11,524 of record WUQG02441605.1, read on the forward strand.
CGAAATTGCTCTTTTGTCGTGTTTTTTTTCTTTATATTATTATCATTATTATTATTATTGTTTCGGCCGTGTTATATATATTATAAAACGACACGTGAACGGATGCGTACGAGCGTCGTTTTCTGGTATATTAACCGTTTAACTTAAACACCGGACTGTAATTTGCATAGGCGCGTTATTAGACGTATAATATACGAGACAATGGTTTGCGTATGTATAACACGCCGCATTGTTTGCCGTGTGCATTTCGATGTGTTAGAATCGTTTTAGAAACCGAAATCTTGTCTGAACTAATTTGCTTATTCGCACTGTAGGCATGTAAACACGTGGAATTCCGCGAAACAGTCGTCGCATACTGTATGTATATATAGTATATAGTGTTGCGAGAACGGATTTTAGTTAAATATCCTTGGAAGCCAGCCAGGGTTTTTTCCGGAGGTGTTACATTGTAAGATGCAATAGCTAGATATATATTTACAGCGAAATGTGTCTACAAAGAAATTCTTTACGTAATCTCTCCGACAGATAGTTGATATGGAAAGCACGCTATCATTTTACCCCGCGGTCATCTATTATATCAAATATGATAAAAAATTCAGAGGATAAATATTTTTGTTGATGGACGGAATTTTCTTTAATGTTTAGTGTGTGTGTATATATATATATTTTGTATACGTTATTGATTTTTACTGCTAACGTTCTCCATCATTAAGGGTTTGATTCTTTTGTGTGAATAGCCACATCAACATCGTTTAGCTAGATAAATGTCATTCTTCCCCATTCTGTCCAGTGTGTTGGGTGTGGACGCTTAGTGATATACTGCCTTCTGACTCTGCCATCCATCAACTCTGTCGCCTGCAGCGGCCTAGATATTGAAGTGTTATTGATCTCACCCACACCACGACTATCCTTACTCCGCTTTCTCCCCGTTATTGCTTGGCATGACGTCAGGACGCACTTCCTTTCAAGGACGAAGTTCCTCCCGTTTTGCTTTATCCGTTATGAGCAGCCAGGAAGAAAGAAAATATTCTAGACGCGTAATTAGTATTATGTAGTATGATTTATGCACAGCTGTTAGTTTTTACCGGAAACCGGTAGAGTCGAGATGAAATTTGTTTTCGCAGAAGAGAACGAGTGAAATTTGCTTTTTAGAGAGGAGGCCGAGTGAAAATTATTTTTGAGAAAATACGAAGTGAATTTGGTTCTAGAGAGGAGACGAAGTGAAATTGGTTCTAGAGAGGAGCCGAAGTAAAATTCATTCTAAAGAGGAGCCGAAGTGAAATTTAGTTTAGAGAGGAGCCGAAGTGAAAACTCTTATAGAGAGGAACAAAACCAACAGAGCCAAGGTGAGATTTGTTTTGTGGAGGAGGCGAAAAATAGTAGATCCTTGCTAAAATTCGTTTAGTGAGGAGCCGGGAAAAAAGAGGAGCTAAAAAAAAAATTCGAATTTTTATAAATCGTAATAAAAAAAAAGTACAACTTTTCCAGATTACTCTCTTCGACTTTTAGCTGTAACTCAGTTGATGGCCTACTTGGCCAGCCACGACAGTCATCTTCCAATTTCGTGTTTGGAAATATGGCTTCAGCGTTGAATAATTTGTCGCTGGAAAATTGAAACAGGAGGTGCCCTCGATTGGATACACTGCTTGGCTTCCTAAGACCTTAGTAACGGCATTACTATTATTATTATTATTATTATATATTTTTTTCCATCCGAAAACACGAACTGTAATTTTTCTTCTATTCACAGTTTCCGAACTCGAATTATTTATATACATTTTAATGTTATTCGTCTTTACAGTAACTGTTGCTGGCCCCGTTTTTCTTATTCTTTTCCTCTTTTCCAGCTGTTGAGAAAGAACCCAGAACGAAGGTTAGGCTCTAGCGAGCGAGATGCAGAGGACGTTAAAAAGCAAGCATTTTTTAGGTTAATCAATTGGGAGGATCTTTTACTTCGAAAAGTAAAGCCTCCATTTGTCCCTACAGTGGTATGTCATCTAATATCTAGCCATTCCCTTTTTA
>WUQG02441616.1:0-13544 GCA_011317285.2 Androctonus mauritanicus
TCCTAACGGTGAAAATGTTTTATAGTTTAAAAAATATATTTTTCTTTTAATTATCAATTATCGATTGCTAAATATATTGTAAAAATATTTGATATTTATTTGGGATAAATAAGAAATTTATACTTTCTATATTTCTTAGTTTCTAAACCTTCGAAATGAATTAATCGTGTCATGAAAATTATGTAATTAAGCTGTCCCCCACAAAACTGGCATTATCTATTTCTTCAGAAAATGAATTAATTCTTTCTAAAATTCAATGCACTTCATATGGAATTCCAGTAATTACAATCCATCCTCGATAGGCTACCGGACTGTCACCGCAGTAGGTGAAAACCTTTTTGCACTAGACTGTACATCGATCCGTCCATCTCAGCCCGCCAAATTAACCTCTCTTAGCCAAACCTATATACAGTATAGTCGGCATTAAATCAAATTCGAAGAATTTGGAGAAGGCGTAACGGAAACTTGCCGGTTCCCTATGCCATTTAACGCCGCTTTCCTTTCGGTGGGTACTAACCGGCGGGGCCAAGAGTGGCCTATCACCGGGCACACTCCGCCCTACCACGGTGTCGATCGTCTGGTAAAGAACGGGGTTGGACCGACCGAGCCCGAAAAATTTGAAGATTTTTCCGGGAATGGAACCGGGATCTTCCGGGATAGAAACGCGGTTCTATCGGCATCAAACGCCCGTCATTGATGTAAACCGAAAGTATTTGTCACCTTTAAATAAAATTTTCCGCCTGGTATCCGAATATGGGTGGTCGAGGAAATTCTAGAAAAATTTATCCGATAATAATGTTTCCATTTAGACCATAAATGGATCGGAATTCCAGAGAGTACGCGGTTTCTCCAGTCGTCTAAGTCGGACACTATAGTTTCCGAATCAAACAGTAGGCGGCGATAGATCGTAACTTTTCGATAATCATCTGTTTCTATAAAAATTTAGATAAGCAAGATACAAAGAAAGGACAGTAAAAGGTTTCAGAGATCTGAATCTTACCGAGTGTACCTTAAACCGTAACGTGTTTCTACGGAATTCGAACGATTAAAAGCCATAGTAAATGATATCCGTGTCTCGGGTTTGATTAGTTCCGGTTAGGCATGAGAATTCGGTGGGAGAGACGACCAGCGCCGACACTTTTACGGCCACCCGAAGTCGGCTTAGTCCCCTCGAAAACGGAGATACAGAAGGAGTCGAAACCAGTTCCTCCGAAAAGGAACTGGTTTCGACTATTATTATTCCCAAAATTTGGTGGCCGGCCGCGCTTTCGAAATAAAATTCGTCCGGAGCCGCAGCAAATCTTCTATGGATAGAAAATATCTACAATGCGGGATCTGGAGAGTTTTAGCGTTTCTATACTAAATACTAGCCGAGACCGGCCATCTACCAGTTTAATTTTATAATAATTTTTCCACTTTCCGCACCTAATAATATAAAAGTAATGGATAGTTACATCTAATCCTATATAAAATACAACAAACGGTTGCTCTCGTTGCCGAACGGATGTTCCGCGCCACGGAGGACGGTTCGATAGTCAGTCGTGGCTTTAATCTGTGTGACCGCAGCAGATTTCGTTCCCCGGTTTGGTTTGGTGGTGGGCAGGGGGCCACTTCACCCACGGGGTGGTCGAAGAGGGCAGTGAGCCGTCTCAGCGCTCGACTACCGGCCACCTTCCCTACCGCCGTGGGAACCGTAAATAATTTAAATATAAACGTACAGATAGCCAGAGAGACGATCCCGGCCGCGGGTTCCTCCGGCTGGAAGTTTGGTCCAAACAGATATCGAATAAGAAAGGACACTTCCTATTACAGCCTAGGCGATAAGAGAATTAAATCGGCCACTCTACTGGCCGATTTTTATATATAGCGGCACAACCGGTAGATAAATGAACTAACCATAAATGTGGCGGAGTGTCGATACCCGCCTCCACCATCCGGCTGAGCCCTCCGCAGGCTGTGGAAGAGCTTGTCTCGCCCCACCATTTAGTACTCTTACTGAGTGGAAAGTGGCGTCATCTGTTGACCAAAAAAAATGTGGCGGAGTACGGTTGAGAATTTCGCCGCTGTTTCGAGAAAATTTTCATTGGCATTTGTACTCTAAGGAAACCCAATTTTAATTAGTTTTAAGTATGCTGACTGAGAATTAGTAAATTAAGAAGCTATGGCTTTTATTAGTGTCGATTAAACGAAAATTTTGTAAACGTAATTATTAAATTATAAACACAAGCGATTATAAATAAAAATATATTAAATTTGAAATATTTCCAATCAAAAAATAAATAATTAAAACAACTTATTTTTAGATTGCATAGTTTACGAATATAGCTTAACAATTATTAACTATACGTAGATTAAGGGTAAAAATTAAAAAAAAAAAACATTTAGAATAAAATCAAAATCACGCTCTTTCGAAACAAACTCTGCTTCCAATATCAGAGAAGTAATTTCATTGGCCGAGTGGATGAGGTGGCCAGGCCATTAATTTTGTTTCATTTATCTGTGGTCGGAGGCTGCGGTATGGCCAATGTTTCCCAAAATAGTGGCCAGTGTCCTCTCTTAGTCTATATCTCTTCGATTGGGTCAGCTCAGCCACCGGTATTTAAACCTGTATTTTTTCGGCTGTGTGTGGTGAAAGGGAAAATTTTCCATGGTAACTGTAAAAAATGCGGAGGATTTATTTAGTATAACGGAGCAGAAACCGTTCTTATACTACATTTGGTACCGTATCGGCCGATAAGGCGCGGCTGATATATACGAAACGGAAGGGCGGCCGGATGCCCGAGTTGTGGCCCGCCAGACGGCGGGACATCTTCCGAAAGTTTTTTGGGGGGTTTCAGGCCCGGCCCCATCCTTTACCATCCGGCTGCCTGGCGGGTATGGGTGCACCCTTTGGTCGGAAGTAGCCCGGTCTCTTAGTAATCTGCCCGTTTGGAAAGGGCAGATTACTAAGAGACTAAAACGAAATGGAACCGGTGGTGGAAGTTTCCGGCGGGCCGGTGGAGCCGAGAGTGAGGCGGTGGAAGGCCACCCGATGGGGAACGGTAAGATTGGCTAGGACCGAGAAGTAATCGGGTTATGGGGCTGGGCCGCGCCATTATAAAAGCTTTTAGGATGTTAGCGGCCGGAAAATTCGATGACCGTAATAAGATTACACGGTCCATCCGTCCATCGGCCGTAGGTAGATATATCGTCCACGGCTTATTATTTTCTCCCGGGCCTCCCGCTACCCCATCCCATACAAACGAATTTTTCTCCACTTCGGTCCCTTCTTATTACTTTTTCACACCACTTTCTGCCGGGTAAGAGTACTAAGAGGCGGAGTCGCCCACCCCCTGGCCGAGACGGGCCGGGCCGTAAATTTTTCCAGCGGTGGAAGCCCAGAGTCCAACTCCGGAGTGGAAGACGGAGGTTTCCACTCGGCCCGCCCGGTGAGGACAACTCGGTTTCAGTCGTCTTCTCGGATGAATTTCCGACCAGTTGGGATTGCTTAGAGGCCAGACGGGAAATGTTTTCTTGGGCTTTCCATCCGAATTTAATTAATCGATTCGAATGTTGTGGTGGAAAATATTAGATCCGGGCTGACCGGAGAAGCGTCCGCTTCCCTAGCCCTGGGGCTATTGGCCGCCTTTAACCGTCCGACGGTACATCCTTCCGGCACTGTCGGGCCTGGAATTCTTCGGGACCGATATCGGCCCACCCTTCCACTCGTCTACCGGTGGGTTGACGAGTGGAGTCTGTTTTTCTTATCGAACCGGACTCCACTCGTCTATCCAGCCAGACGCTATAAAGACGGATATTGACTCCGCTGACTGTCCATCCGGATGGGTCGGTCAACAGTCCCATCCCGACCAACCGGCCGATGAATATGGAAATAGACCTTAATAACGCTCCGTTGGGGCCCGTCCGACGGCCACTACTCGGAGACTAGAGAGTGGGTGACCCGCGGATGACTCTTATCTCCGGCTAAGTGCCAAAATGACCTAGAGGGGTGGGGGTGCGACCGCCTCGGCCACTCTACTTTGGTCGATTACCCGGCGCCGGCAGAAATAGGCTACCGGACCCTCCTGCATTTAAATGGTTAATCCGGCCGAGGTCCGGGTGGAGAGGATACGAACCAGAGGTGAGAGGTAGGACACGGTCCGTTGGTCCGCGCAGCCACCCAACCGAAGGCGTTTGGGTCGACCACTCTTAAATGTTAGCGGAATAGCTTCCGTGGACGATTTTTGTTGGCCGGGGACTAAAATACGGCTGGGAATGGAATAATTAGGAGGGAAATTTTAGTCGGCCGCCGGCGGAGGTCCGGGAAGACGGATGGGCTCCCACCCGACGGAAACGATGGTTTTATGAAGCGTCGCGATTTTAGCGCCTCATTAAATTTTCCTATTAGCGACGCTTTTATTACCTCCTCCCGGCTTATTTATCGACCGCGCTTTCCCGGCCCGGGCTGGCTAGGCCCATTAACCTCTTTGGCTGTTTTTTTCCGCCCCAGCCCTTTCGGCCGCCTGGCCCGCTTCCCGCTGCCGGGCTATCGTTTTACTTAGGTAGGCCTAAAGAGTGAAAAGACGGCTGTGTCCCTTATCGACCAGTTTCTTTATACGGCCGATATTATTCCGGCGGTAAAAATTCAAAATGCAATTTTTTATTTTTCCCTCTTTTATTTGGCCACCTCCTGCCCCGGTCAAAAATACGATAGATAAATGCCTGACGCCGTCCATCTACCGTAAAAGTCACGCCGGAAGGTGGCGCCATCTATTAGCCAGAAATTCTATCGGGGCCACCGCTTCTCCCACCACCTTTGGCTTTAAGTATCTGGGGCCCGGCCGGTGGCGGCCATCCGTCGGACGGTGGCCGATTCTTTTATCCAGGTCGGGCCTCGTGCCTCCACTCAACCCCGGTGGCTGCGGACGGTGGCCTAGGATTGTACACTTTAAAATTCCATGGCCAGTAGCCGCTTCTATCGTCCCCGAAAGAAACTATCCGTACGGCTTATCCCCCCAAATAGCGGAAGGAAGAAGAGTTTGAGACTGGCTGGTCCCACCACCAGACGCTTTTAAACTCGTTTATCGGATTGACCGTAAAAGTTGGACCCCGTAGCGGCCAAAAACCGACGCGTCGACTCGGAGGCCCGAAAACTGGAGAACCGGGCCCCGGCTCTACCCGCCACTGTGGTGGTCCAACTCGGTCGTCTTTAACCGACGAGATGAGCTAAAAGGCGGTCGAAATTTCCGCCGCGGTTTTGGTTGTCCGCCCAGTTAAAAAATTTCATAAAAATTTATCAGGGCCTGTATCGGTAGGTGGCTGCAATTTACCTCCATCTCCTTTGTATAGGCGGTAATCGAACTACCGCTAGCCGTGGTGGCTGGCCGCCTACCGGCTGGGCGGACGGCTACCACGGTTACCCACCGGGATTGGAACTTGGATGGCAGTGGCCAACCGGCTGAAGGCGGCTTGATTTATATTAACCACCGGTTAGGTGCCACCGGCGCCCAGGCTGCGCTGGTGGCACCTAGTGACTCTCCTCGGCCGCGCTCCTCCGTTGACGTTTTGATGCTGGTACTGGTGTGGACCAGTCCGCGTCGATTATTTATGAGACGTCTCGGCCAGTCGCCTTTCGGTTTAATAGAAATTGGCTATTTGCCTGAGGAATTTTTCGGATCCCAGGCCGGTGGCTACTCGAGGCCTTTCCCTGGTCTCCTCTATTTTTTCCCAACTATCCCTTTTCCCGAGAGAGGACTTCTTGGCCCGATCGGACGGAAAGCGGCGGCGTTTGGGACGGCTGGTAGGGCCCACTTATTTCGGAGGTTCCAATGTTATCCGTATATACAAGTCTACTTCCGTCATCGATTCCGATACTTCCCTACCGCCAACAAATGTAAAATGTGCCGACGTTATAGCGGAACCACCGCTGAAAACGGCCACGGAAATGGAGGAAACTAAACCTTCCACTTTGGTTTAACCGCTAAAATATCATTATTTCTCCTCCTTTTCGGCCTCTGGTACTGGGAAATATATCTCTCGGTCTATCGGTGTAAAAATTAATTTTGCAAAGGGCATGACGTCTCCAAATTTTTAAATGGTAGCGCTATTATGACCAAAATAAGTATAAAGGGTGGGAGGAGCTACGTGTGACCAATCCGATGATAGTTTTTCCAATTCAGAATTTAGCGGCCGATACGGCGGCCCGAAATTCGACGGATATTTTAGTCCGAATTTACCGAGTGGTGGGCCGGATCGACTATCGGCGGGTCCGGTATCCGTAGAACCCGAGTTCGAATCCGGGTGCCGACAGTCTATCCGGACGGCCGCCACGGAAGGTGAGGACCCGGACGCTTCCGGGTACCATCGATTTTAATCCCAGGGATAAGAAAGCGTTAGGACGGCCGGCCTGGTAGATGGGACCACGGGAGTTTTTAAAACGGACTTGAAATTTAACTGGCCCCTAGAACTGTAGCTTGCGTCAGAGGCGCTGTAGTAACCATTATAGGGCTGTGTTAGTAAAGATAAATTAAGGGGTAGATTAAACCTGTTTTTTCATATGGATGATAATAATAATAATAATACGCTATCTTATTAAAATCTTATTAAATAATCTTATTAAAATTGAGGAATTAGGCGGTGAAAATTAATCATGGAATGGTCCGAAATTTTAAATCTTACTGGTATTCCAGCGGGTTCTTCTTTACGCGCTCGGTGGTTTGTTGCCTATATTTTCCACCAGGGTACCGCTTTTGGCCCACCATTATCCAATGTCCATTATTTAATTTTAAACGGCCATTTGATCGTTGAAAATAACTGGTTACGGGAAAATGGTCTTTCTATTCTGAAACCGTATTTACCAAATATTGGTTAAAAATCGATGGTTACGTTCGGCTGATTATTTGAATTTTTTCGATAGGCCTAAAGATTTAGGCTTTATTTTTGATATACAGATTTGTTTTTGACCGTCGTCCTATTAATAAAATAAGAAAAAGATATACACGTAGAGAGAAATATTGGATGATCTGGTAGGTACTCGAAGTATATATCAAAAGCGCAGATTCTTCGTTCGTTTTTTCATCCATGTATTTGCTTCCAATTATCTATTACTAAAAATCGATTCTATGTTAAAGCACGCCGTGAATATATATTCGAAAGTATTAGCTATTCCACACTGCGCGGATTATAACTACAAACTACAGGTTATCGAAACTATGGACCTAAATAATTTAATTAAAAAACGCCATACAAGATTAACGGAAAAGAAATAGCATATTCTGGATGTCGGTTTAATGATACCAAATATATAAATTTAACGAATCGTCGCTTAAAACAGTGGTTATCAAACTTTTGAGTCTGCGCCCCCTTTTTTGGTGAAAAATTATAGGCTCCCTGATTTCCTCACCGTCTAATTTTATAAGTATTTTCTACTGACCGTTCAATACTAGCCAACCGTATACCGTATTCGGTAGAAATAAAGTTCTTATACATAAATAATATATATTTATTACGGTGTCATCATTTTTAAAACAGCTAAATCTGACAGAAAAGAAGGAAAAATACTACAGGTGTTTAACGCGACATAATATTTAATGCCACAGTTTTTTCGGCACCAATTCTCCGGATCGGGGGGTTGGAAGATACGGCTACTGGCCGTTCTTTTTCCGTGGCTAAGCCACCGGGATGTTTTTTCTTTAAAACAGCTACCTTGGAAAGTTTCTGGACATATAGATTATGTATTTATAGTCCTTTGGCTGATTATTTTTTCCCATACCAATTTGACTTTATTTTCGGTTTGTTTGTCTCAAAAATGATATTCCGGTTAATTCTGGCGCGCCCCCTGGTTATTCACAGTTTGGAAAACACTGGCTTCGGGGTAAATCATATTCTGTTAGTTAAATAATATAGATTACATAAAACTAAAAGATTCTTTTGTGTAAGAGCGGTTGGAAATTGTCAGCTGTTGAATATTACTCGATTTTTGATATATTATAACTTTATGTTTCTCGCTAAAAAAGGGGCGCATTTGAAGAGGATTCTCCCGCGTTATATACTGTATATATATATATTCACTAAATAAATATTTATTTTTTCGCATCCTATAATATTAGAAACCCTAAATATTAGCGACTATACAAATTGAGAGCTGTAAACTGTTTTTAACAGCCGAAGAGAGACAGAGAAAGAAAATCTTATCCGACGTCGGAAGGGATGGATAAATCGCTTTGCCCCGCTTAACCGGGAGAGGTGTAGCCTGACCAGAACGGGTGTCCAGGTAATAATACCGGAAGGCTGGGCCATCCCCAGGCGGGCCGCCTAAAACCTTACGTTAACCAAGTAGAAACCGGCCATATTTTTTTCCGCCGGAAAGGGCGGTTTAGTTATTCCGTTACTTAACTCCGACTTTTTCGGCCCGCCCCGCGCCATCTAGGACACTTATCGGCCCTACTCATCTACCCGCGGCCCGAGATATAACGTACCGGCCATCCAAAACAGTATCTGAACGGCGCGGCGGATGACGACACCGTCGAACGGAAACGGGGAGACTGGGCGGCCCGTACCTGCTCTGGGGGAATTCCGACCCACCCGAATTTTGGGCCCGACAGAAACCGTAGTGTCCGACCGATACGGGCGGCCGATGGTGGGATTTTCCCGCGCGCCGATGGAACGGAGGTGGTAAGAAAAAGAAAACGACCGCTAAGATAAATATTGGAAGGTCGTTTCCTAGGAAAGCGGCGGTCTTTCTCGGAAGACGGGTATCGCATGACCGGAGGTCAGACGACCGGGTAGCTCCGACCCGGCATGTGGCGGGAATCACTGCTGACGTCACAATGCAGTACTAGGAACTCCGGACGCGCATCGACTAATTCTCCCGTATCGGATTTCGTTCGTACAAAATGTATCGAGGATTATATGGCCGTTAAGGACGGCAGAAGTAAACACGTCGAACAGCCAGCGATTGTACTGGCGGCTCTTCGACCTCCGCTTCTATCGATTTTTTTTAAACCCTCTCTCCGCTCCCAGCTAGACTTTAACCGGATTTTTCCCGTCTAACGGTCGTCCCGACATTTTTCCAGCCCCACCGCACCGAGTTCGGAGGATAGAGGGATCCGGCCGGTGCGGTCCGCAACATGGAGAACAATACCCTGGGATAGTCGGTTCTTCCTCCTTTCCCACTTTAACCTACATGCGGCGTCTAAGTTATTAGTCGGCTGGGTGTCCCCCGTGATGGCGTGTAATTGGGCGGACGAAAAGCCGCCCGACCTACTTTCTCCGCTTTACCTAATTTTTCCCAATTACCGCGGGCCGCCTTCCGTCTTTTCTTCCTACCGTCGGAATTACCGACGGTACCGTCTAGCCCGCGAAAACTACAGGCGGCCGTCTCCACCCGACGTCAACCCATAAAGTCATCTCCGCCATCTTCGAGGACACGTAAGTCGGGACCGCCCCGCCATAATATTATTTCGCTTTTTAATTCCAATGATAATTAAAAGCTACCGGTTCTCCCTTCCAGGAGCCAATACGGAACATGGGGAAAATCCAAACAATATAATCACTTAGCGATATTTTAGCGCTGTATCCGATATTCTTTTATACCGACGGAAAGTGGTCCTCCTCAAACTACGCTCAACCCTGGTAAGAAATGACTTTCGGGCCAATTTCCCCATTCCCGAGGACGGGCCTACTTGGCCCGTAGCCTAATTATTTTCGTGTCGGTATACTTTTCGCCGCCTATTTTTGTTTACGTGGTCGGGATAGAGAAGCGACTGCCGGCCGCACCGAGTCGGCCCAGTCGCCTGCCCCGATTATTATTAAGATTTTAATAAATGTGGAAAGGTTGGGACTAAGGCCCTCTCTCCTTTCTACTCGGCAGATCCCCAGCCGACGGAAGACGGAAGATCCGCCTGTATCCGACTGTCTCCCCTGGCGGTAAGTACACCATCGCCATTTCCATTTTCTCGACTTTTTTTTATTAAGGCCAGGATTAAACCGTTCCCCAAGGCCCCGGTGGGTTAATTCCCGCCCAAATTTCCCGGTCGTCACTTTCGCTTTCCCTAAACCTGATTCCGTCCAGTCCGGGGCCACCGCACCCGATGGCACCCCTTAACTACTACGGCCATGGCGGTAAGCCGTGGTCGGACGGGGCAGGCCGCCCGAAGCGCGGGATACTCCGGCGTCGCGCTCCCAACCCCTTACCCCGACGGAAGTGACGCCGATTAACGGATACCATGTGCGAAACACGTGTGGCCGCGGAGACACGTGGTACCCTCGGGGAGGGAAGGCCATCCGGTGCCAAGCGCGGCCGGTCCTTCGCGTCAGTCCTGGATTGTCGACCGTCGGAACGCCCGAGCCGAGATCGGTAGGGATTGCGCGGCGCCGGGCCGACTACCACACCTTCCTTTTTTCAGGTGAGCTCCGGGACCGTTGGACCCGGAGTGGTCTCGGACCACTCCGAGGTGGGTGAGGTTCGACCGGTTACGGTATTTTTTATTTTTGCTGAACAACGGCCGACAGCCGAAACGACGGATGGCCGTCCCCTTGGAACGGAATTTTACGGGTCCGAGTGGATGGCTATTTTACGGTAGACATTGGCGGCGGTTTCTTCGGAACCGACGCCTCCGATGACCGAAGAAAATGACCCAGCGGGCTGGGCTGGAAGACCCTTCCCGACCGGAACCGGGACCCCGGACAGTTACGAAAGTGTGTAATAGGCCGTCCGCGCTAATTCCTAGCGCGGAATTGGCATCGGTAGAGCCGGCGGGAACGGCGACCAGAGGAATCCAGATGGGGAGGAATAGGCGGGCCGTTGCCAGGCGGGACGGACCTATTCGGAATAGTTTACTTCCGGACCAGTAGAGATCGACGGGTAGTCCCCCGGGAGTCGTCTTCGGTGGTGGTTTTTAGAGGGGAGAACGGCTGTCCCAGCCACCAGGAAAGAGCGCCGAGTCAGACTCCGGCCACGGGACCCAGCCGAAAGCGGGAAGGCTGGTCGGCGGTTCCGGACCGAGTCGGGTCTAAGTAGGTTTATTGGTGGGAAAAATAGAAGAATTTGGAGGCGCTAGCCCGTCCGTTTCGGGGGTAAATGTTCCCCGAGTCGACCACAAACTGCTAGAAAGTGCCCGTTTGGCACAAAATTGGTGGAAAATGACAAAAATACGGTTTCGGACATCAACCGAATTTTTCCAGTGAGCCGAAGCCATAGATTTGCCAGCGAAATTGGAGGATGTTTTAGAGAAAATCGGCGCTGATGTAATGATGGTCGGACTTGGATTTCCAGTTTTAATTTTTGCTTAGTATATCTGATATTTTATCTTTCTATTTTCTAATTAGACGCCAAAGGTAAATTATCCGGTGGGAACGGGTGAAGATCCAGCTTCCCAGAAAAGTCGGCAAAGATCGACTGTAGAAATGGTGAAGCTAACGCCAGTCCAGCTGAGATCCACCGGTTCACCAGTGGGTGGGTAAATTTCCGGCGGAAGACGGAAGACCGAGGGAGGTGAAAGGTGGAAGGCGTGGCCCATCCCACCGGCCTCCCCCCCAGGGATAAGTCGGAGAAAGAGCGGGCGAAGACGTTAAAAAGAAAGATTTGGTTGGGCCCGAATGGAAGTATTCCGCGAAAAATGAGGAAATTCTATCCGGGAACCTTATCCGGATACGATTAGAAAACAGTGCGCGATTTTCTTTCTTTTTTTAACGCTTAAAAATCACACCACATAAATAACAAAGCGCCAATTATCCGGCTGGAACGGTCGTTAAAGTCATAGCTGTGGTGCGGGGCCGTTGACGCGTCACCGGCTAGCGAAAGGCGAGAAGAGCTGGCTTCCCCTCGCCCGGTTTTTTTCTCTAGCCGGCCGCCCCGGGTGATGGCTGCTGGAACAGCGGCGGTTGGTGCTCGGTGGGTCCGGCCCCCTATCGTCCACCCTGGATGCCCTTCCCATCTCTCACCCCATTTCCGTGTAAAGTTCTTTAGCTACCTAACCGACAGAAATACGAACAATTGGTCGGGCAGACGGATAGTAACAGTTGGTTCTTTCTACTCGCGCCGCTTAATTCATCGGCCTCCGACTAAGACCGTCTACCGGAGGACCGGGGATGCTGGGCGTCCCGTTTTTTCTCCGCCTGTTACGTCGACCGCATCGGGCTGACGTCCTACCGTCAAACGTCCAACGGCCCTCATATCTGCCAAACGAGTAGACAACAATAAAAACAGTTTATAGTTAATCTGTTACCATAAAACGCTTGGCATCGTCGATTTTTTATCCCGGATTCCGGCCTAGACCACCTAACCGTAAGAAAGGAGTGTTTTGATAATTTCCCCCATCCGGCCCGCCCCTACCGTAGCCTTTCCTCCCAGATTTCTCCCCGGTTCTTTTCCGCTCGGTAATAATTTCCCTCCCGACGCCATTTTCGAATATCGGTAGCCGTGGTGTCGGCCATACCGCTCACCCCGGTAGATATAATGAGTCGCTCCCGACTCACCGCTCTTTCCTGGGTCCGCCAGCCGGTTTTGTACTCTCTGGTCTTCCGGTGGGACGGCCTCCGACCTGGACCGCCGGTAGCGCTCACGCTATCAGCCACGCGTCTTTTGTCTCCACATCTGGATGGTCGCCCGAGCGGAAAGGCGCGTGCCTGCCCGGCCACCTTTCCGCGCCCCCTGGGTCTTTCTCACGCCGGCGTCCGCTTCACCGGCGGTAGCGGCCACGGCCGAATCTGGCCTTTTTCCCGCTTCGGCCTCCGGCCAGTTATTTCCAAAGTACTAACGACCGGAATTTCCGGAAGAATGGATGGGGTGGGAGGTCACTCCACTAAAAAACCTTTTAGCCGTCCGGCGTCGACTACCGGAAAGCCGAAATTATCGGATTTATTTAAACGTTATCGGCGCGTATACTTTAGTGACCGGTGGCGGTAGGAAGAACCCAGGCCATGGGAGTGGGATCGGAAGGTATTCGGGCGCTTTATGGCGTAGGCACTATCAGTGTCCCGCTTGAATAATTTAACCTGGACCAATTTGATTACCTGCCGGTTTCCCGTGGATGGTTAAAGGGGAATTTTTGGAGTTTGGCGGTCTGCAAATTTCCCACCAGCCGCCTAGGCTGGGAAAGATAAAGAAAAACTGAAATAAGTTTAGTAGGCGGCCAGATATTTCGATTCGAAACCGTCGGCAGTATTAAGAGTTCGGGTTTCGGGGGCCTACGGACCTCGGTCATTTTCATTTTGTAGGATCCCCGGCTGCTAAGACCCACCAAAGTGGCGGGCCGACCGAATTTACGATTTATTACCAGGTAACAGTCCGGTGACCACTGGGGACGGCCATTAAAGACCTGATGGGTTAAAAAGTCGGTCCGATACCGTTAAACTTCGCTTATCGGTACCTTTAACCGCCGGTGGAGAAAGCGCGTCCCGCCTTCCCCACCTCCGTAGCGGGTGACCCGTCCCGCCCCTTCACCCAACGGCGGTGGTTAGACCGCCTGTAATCCCGGTCCTCTCGGAAGCCTAACCGTCTAATTTCCCGACTCGAGGGAAATAGAGGCGAAAAAGCCGCCAGCGAGCGGTTCTTCCCCTTTGGG
>WUQG02441627.1:0-13543 GCA_011317285.2 Androctonus mauritanicus
GTGTTTCTAGAAGAAAATTTAGGCATAAAAACAAGTAGATGCTACCATCACCTATAAAGTCAAAACTTGTTCTACAGGATGGCAAGTTCTGTGGTATTTGTGATTCACTAACTGAAACACGCTATTCAACGTTACAGGTGGTATATAATTATTTGCAATTTCTGCTAAATATGATTTTTTTTTTTTAAATCCTAATATTGGCAGTTATTTTTAAAACGGTATAGACGTCATTGTTAATATTTCGTCCAGCTAATTAAACAATAGGTATTATTCAGTAGCTCTATATATCCTTGGCCTTAATAAATTGAACAAGAACCTGTCCTTGGCAGACAACCAAAAATTATTAAAACTCATCTTTCTGGCTTCATTTCGCATACAGGACAGTACAGGTGAGGTACTACTACTACTACTATATCACTAATATACTTTTGCTTTTCAAAATCGTTGTTTTTTCCCCCCATTCACCATCGATCGAATTTTTAATAATCGCAGAAGATGCGGATGATTCTAGACGTGTTTATGTTGTTGTTGTTGTTCGTTCTTGTAAAGAATACAAAGGCAGATTATTTTACGTCTGTAGTCGGATTAGAAAAGTTACTATATACGAAAAAAGAAGTGGTTAAAACTATAGAAGAGTACCTAACAGCGGAAGAGAACAGATTAAAAATAATCAAATTGTAAGTTGTTTTTTTAATGGTTGATTTTAATGGAAAAATGAAGTTATGTATGTTGGTAAAATTATATATTTTAGTAAAAAGGAAGAATTTAGGAAATTTTTGGAACAAGCGACTCCCAACTGGGAAGGATTCTTGCAGAATCCACTCAATGCGTATTTGTTAGTAAAACGATTAAATACCGACTGGAAATACCTGGAAAATTTAATGAAGAGTTACAGAAATGGTAAGTTAAACCTGTCTCTTACAGTATTATTAAAACTATCCTATTACAAATACGATAATAGAAGAGTGTTTTTAAGAATACTTTCGGTCATTTTTTTATATTATCCTGCTTTTGAATATTTTAAATAGTGCTTTCAATCATTATTTTAGTATTACTCTACTACTGAATATCTTTAAAAGTACTTTCGATCATTTTTTTATATTTCCCTATTTTTGAATATCTCTAAAAGTGCTTTCAATCAGTGTTTTAGTATTACTCAGCTTTTGAGCATCTTTAAAAGTACTTTCGATCATTATTTCGGTATTAATCAGTTTTTGAATATCTGTAAAAGTACTTTCGATCATTATTTCGGTATTAATGTTTTTGAATACCTTTAAAAGTACTTTCGATCATTATTTCGGTATTAATTTGTTTTTGAACATCTTTAAAAGTACTTTCGATCATTGTTTTAGCATTACTATGTTGTTGAATATCTTTAAAAATACTTTCGATCATTTTTTTTTAATATTTCCCTATTTTGAACATCTCTAAAAGTACTTTCGATCATTATTTCGGTATTAATCAGCTCTTGAAAGCATCAAAATTCGTCCGATTTGTTTTAATATCTTTATCATTTTATGTAGATGAAAACAACATTTAATCTAATTCGATCGTTATTTAACGATATCATCATTTATGATGCAGTGAATAGCCAAAAATATATTTATGCAGAACCGATACTTACACTATTCACTTATTAATTTTATTACTTTTTTTTTAATAGACGATTCTATCGATGTTTTAAAGAACAGAATAAAATTTCCCGACGATGACGATCTAGCTGGTGCAGCTGAAGGTTTAGTCAGATTACAAAAGATGTACAAGTTAAACATCTCTTCCTTAGCCGACGGCCATATTTTGAACAGACATTCTTCGCAAAAGCTAACAGGTAAAGCTAGCTATTATTGATTTAGTCACCTTACGACTATGAATTTATGCATTGGAACTAATATTCAGATACATATTTCGCCAAGCTGATGATTGCTACGAAGTCGGAAGATATTCGTACAGTGTAGGAGACTTCCGGTATAGCTGTTTATGGATGAGAGAAGCACTGAAGAGATTAAATTCGGAGATTATGGAGTCAACTAACAGAGAAGAGCTGCTAGAGTTACTAGCATATTCGACCTATATGGTAATGATAAATTTGCGATACTGATTTTAATTCTGCTGTTGATTGACAACCATAACTTTCCTCCTTTCTTTCAGGAAGGAGACATCGACGAAGCATTGAAATATACTCTTCAACTCTTAGATATAGGTACGATTTTATGAGATGTAGCGTCAGTTTTCGGCTCTGAATTTTCATTTACTAAATTGATTATAATGTTTACAGCTCCCGATAATCCCCGTGCCCAGAATAATAAACAGTTCTTCGAAATGACACTCCTAAAAAACGAAAGGATAGAAAACAACAAGAAAGAAGAATGCGTGAACTGCTTGTCAGAGGTGGAAAAATATCAAAAATTAACTGAAAAACTATGCAGAGGAGAGAAAAATATAGTCAGTCTTGCATTTTTAACTTTCTATAACAAGTTTTCTATTTTTTAAATAGTAAATAAACTTTATAATACAGACAGTCGCGGAGAAAAGCAAACTGAAGTGCAGGTTCTTCACTAACAACGAAGGTTACTTAATGCTGCAACCACTAAAAGAAGAAGAGATGTATCTTCATCCTAGGATTGTAGTTTATCACGATTTTGTGAGCGACAAACAAATAGAGATTATTAAAATATTAGCTACACCGAACGTATGTATCTTATTAATCTTCTTGCACACTCTTAAAGAAATTTTCATTAACTTAAAATTTTCATTTTTAGTTAAAAAGGGCTGCAGTTTCTGCATCGGACGAAAAAGGCCCAGAGTATTCGAGCGTTAGGATCAGTAAAAGGTAAAGTAACTTAACTACAGCGAAAATTTTTTTAGATATTTGTAGTTGATCTAATTTTCGTCACAGTGCGTGGCTCAGAGATTCAGATCATTCCGTGTTGGACAAGTTGAGCCGCAAAATACAGATAGCGACTGGACTATCGATGGAAACTGCAGAAGAGTTGCAAGTACTTAATTACGGTATAGGAGGGCATTACGAAGCTCATTTCGATTACTCAAGGGTAATATATGAATTTATAACTTAATAACGTAACTATGGTTTTAGATTCAAACAAAATATTGTTTTAGGAAGGAGAAAGCAACTTTCAAATTACTAAGATTACTGGAGATCGAGTAGCCACTTGGTTAAATTATGTAAGTGTTTTATTAATTAACTGATTGTAATTTAGATAAAATTCTTATCTTTCTAACTTAGTATGATGGCAAAACTTTCTACATTAACACATAATATCTCTGGCATTTGGCAATAAGAAATTTATGGTAATTTAACGCCAGCGCGAAGCGTCAGTCGCGTCTACTGTTTCATCAAATGATGCGCCACAATGTAGCTATGAGAATGTGTCTTTTGTCTTTTTTCATATATGATTATCATAATTATATAAGCCGATAAATTTTGTCAATACTGGATAGTTAGTCAGAGAATAGTCGCGCTAACGATGCGCCAGCGACATGGCGTCACCGCGTTGTCCTTGAAATGCGCGCGCGGCATCGCGACGCGACGTTATTCGTCGTAATCTTTTTTACATCATATTTTATGATTTTATTAAAGATTTCCATAAAATTTTAACTTACTTTTAAGATTATATCGCATTTTTGTCAACATAAAAGATTTAATAATAAAAATAGTCTGGTTTGAAATTCAAGATGAGTAATGTAGAAGCGGGAGGTGCCACTGTTTTTCCAGAACTCGGAATTTCAGTTCAACCTGAAAAGGTATTTTTTTTTTATCTTTTTATTTGTTTATTTCTATCAAAACACAGCCATTAAACAGCATTAATTCTATATATATATATATATATATATATATCAGGGATCTGCTTTGCTATGGTATAACCTTCATAGAAACGGCACTGGAGATTACAGAACACGTCACGCTGCTTGTCCAGTTCTACTTGGATCGAAATGGGGTATATTTTCCATTTTATATATAATAATCCTAATTAAAACTCCTAAAATAACATTCTAAAAACGTTTCAGTATCTAATAAATGGATCCGCGAAAGAGGTCAGGAATTCAGAAGACCCTGCATGTTGCAAAACGATTGAAGACTTCCTAATAAAATGTCCTACATGCTATTTATGTTCTTTTTTTTACTGTCTGCGTTATTTTGAAGAATAAAAGCTGTAAATTTAAATTATCGTAGCTATTACGTGCATAATATGCCTACACACAAGGGTGTTAACTGTCAACCAGTCGTTCCGGGTGGAGCAATGAGTTGGAGAGACGAGTTTATTGCACCGCAGATAGAGAAAATCTTCTCAAAAAATTTGCCAAAACGTTAACTTATCTTGTTAGATTTAATTTATTATTCAGTGCGGTACCCTTCTTGTTTAAAAACGGAATAATTTATCACGAAAGTAATGTCACGAGAGAGAACTTTGACTTAAGTAGGACATAGGTCAAGGCGGAAGATGAGGCAGAACTCGTTTATATACTTTATTATCTCGTCAAAATGTTTGGTATACACATGACCGAGTTAAAATTTTTTTGACATTCTTTCAGTTTGACAAGTACAGAGAAGATTCATATCATACGTCTCTTAAAGCAGCAATTTTCTGGTACCAAAATATAAAATGGTCTCCTTCTGTTGGGTACAACTTATTGATACCTGAGTGTAAAAATAAGCAATTATTCACGTTAAATAAATTGATTAAAACAAAATATTTTCAGTTCTCAGAATAAATACAAATATGGATTATAAACTAATTCTCTTAATCTTCTCTTTTATCCATGTTTGAGTTTCTTTGTCTTTGCTTGTTCCAAGACATTCTAGTGACAAGCACGGATTAAAACCCTTTGGGGGTATGCATTCAAAAATTTTAAATAAATTATAAAATTGTTCAATAATTTTTAACCTGCTTTTAGGCCCCTAGAAGTTCCTAGATAGATAGAGTAGCGCATTCCTTTGCGTCACCAGATGCCTACAAATCGGCCATTTTAAATCCTGTTAGACAGGGAGTTATCATTTCGTTCGTAGGCTTTCTGATTATTTTTTTAGAACATGCCTTGTTATAGTGATGTAAATTGTTCTTATCGAACAGAAAAGGGTCGTAGACTCTTTCATTTGCCACAAGGTAAAAGAAATGAAAGAAAGAAGTGGTTACAAAATATTGGAAGGAAAACTTTTCCAAATACGATCTTCGTTTACCAGGTAAGCAATTGCTGTATTTATAAATTAGAAAAGAAATATAATATTATGGTTTCCATAAAGTTATCCATGATTATCGATCTGCAGGGGATATAAAATGACAGATGAATGAGCTGCTCTATCTATCTAGGGACTCTATCCGGCACTGTCTAGTGATGCCATCTATTAGAGAAAAATGTAAATAAATTTTTTAAATTACCTTCTAACACCAATTCCTTTACGTTAGAATTATTTTCTCTGTATAGTGCCCAATAATTTTTGCTTTCCGGGCTGTTGATAATTCCACCGATAGAATATACGTATATATTATCATTAATATTGCTCCAAGAAAATCTAAATAAATATTTATTAAAATCAAATAAATTACTTCATAATCTAATTATTTATTTATTTTTATAATATAAAAAAATATTAGAGACTAACCGGAAAGTGTTATCCAATTTCTGCGCTGCTTCCATGATTCGCAGCAATTGAGTGTTGTCCGGAACAAGAAGGTGTATAGTGTGTTCGATGCTTGCTTCTTCTCCTATCCAGACTGAACAACGTACTCGATTTTTGCCATTTCTGTTGTCTTTACCATAAATGGTAATCTCGTCTGGAAATATGCAACACCGAAATTAGAAACTCTCCTTTATAATTCAATGATAAAATTATAAGACGTTAGCAAGATTCTCGATAAAATTAGCATTTTATTGAACGTGTTTACGTGTTACAAAAAAAAATGTCGTAACTGAACAATACTGTCTATTGTATTGGCACAGAACAATAACCAGATCAGTTTTAGAAAACTGACACAGAGTTAGCTTTAGTGCATTATTTTGTCTATGATACAGACTAAGTATTGTAATGAACTGTTGTATATCATGGGCATACTCCATGCATTGGCATTCCTATACTATATTGTAGCAATAAATTTTTTAATTTTGATCTAGATTTTCTGATATACCTGTGTGTTCTCAACTTAACTAACCATTGTACAATACTGTGTTCTAAAACTGATCTAGACTTTAATATGACAATATGTTCAATATGTTCCAATTATTGCAAGAGTTCTAAAGCTGATCTAGACTAGAATGTGTCCAGCTTCGGCCCAAGAGTTTTGGTGCCCTAGAGAGATTCCAAATATGGCGTCCCAAACAGAAAAACAAAATAAAATGTGGCCTTATCATTAGTATAGTATATTATCAAACAGTCTTCAACTTTTTGGCACCCTAGAGGGATGCTTAGTCTACTTATAGCTAGGGCCGGCCCTGATTGTGTCAATGTACGCTTAGCTTTTAGAATACATTTTAAAATGATCTGAAGTTAAGTTCAAAACTATTTTATAGTTTTAGTTAATCATAAAGTTGTGTTATTTCTGAAGCTGACCAAGGAATTATTTATATAGTATTGTTTTCATAGATATTAAACACAATATTGTGTCTAATTAACACGTCAGCATTGTTTCGTGTTAATGTCAATGTCCTTCATTATTATTTTTGTGGACATACGCATTGTATCTTATATACTGTCATTAGATATATTAAAATCTATAAGCGTAGTGTATATCTAGAGAAAACGATTTATTAAACGCATTTACCTGATTTTTCTGTAAACATGCGACGACACTTGTTAGATAACAAAGAAAGGGATGTCTTATTCATTAAAACTGGAAGGATAAAGTATGCTGCTTGCATTTCCACAGTTGAATCTGATGTACTATAACGTTCAGAAATATAATTTATAGCTTCTAGGAAATCCCAATCTTCATAATTGCCATTTGCAATAAGAGCCTGCAATAAGCAAACTTGGATAATCTTTTTTTTTTTTACTTTATTAGCAGTTCTTAAACAAGGAACCTTCTTAAAATGAACATTTTCATAATTTATAATACTGTAATTACTAACCTGTAAGACTAAGGCTGTAGTATATAAATTACCAAAACTTCCATCAAAATGTTGAAATGTCTTGATTACGTTTACAATGCTGTTAATACTATTCTTCAATTTTTCATCTTTGTTTCTTTCATAAATGCACTTCATTGCTAAGATCTTAAGAGCTGTAGAATCTGAATGAATTATAAGGGCATTAAATTAATAAGGTAAATTTTTAAGACACAAAATCTTATAGGTTGATTCCTGTTACATACCTAGTGCGTAATAACTGTCCATTACAAAGTTCACTGATTTAAATTTTTCCATGTATTCTTCCGATATATGGTATCCCGCAAGGCAAAGGGTTAAATATGCGTTAAAATCCACATATTCAGATGACTTCTTATCTAAAGCACTAACCAAATCATATCCATAAAAATTGTAAGGATTATTGCAAGTTGCTAACAATGCATTGATATATTGGACCAATTTGTCGATCGGAATCGTGGTATTTCTGTTTTGGGAGAAAAATACATAAAAATTATTTTGAGCAACATAATCGTATCGTAACTGTAAAACTGTTCATTGCCAATTCTTGCAAAATGTATATCAGGTCATCCCAAAAATATTGTCGTTTTCAGCATTCAGTTTTGAAAAGAATATGACAGATAAATTGCTTGTTAATTTAATCAAGTATATGTTCTCCATTTGTATCAATAACACTCTTCCAACGTAGTGAATACTTAAAAATGCATGTTTAGACAAGCTGAAACATGTTTGAACAAGTACAGTATAAAAAAGACATTACTTTTGGGATGATCTGATATATACTAGGGACTCCTCTAATCGGAGATGGAGTAGTTTGCATGAACTTAACCAATAAGTTCAGGAGTACTTCTCCATATACAGGATGATTGAAAAGTCAAGCAACTCAAATTTCAATAATTTGTAAAACTGGTACTTTAATTTAAAGGGATTTTTTAAATAGGGTGTTTTGTCTTGATATTACCACAGTTGGTAACACTGCTAGATCACCATTATGTTTGAGTCAAAGTAGCAATGCCTTTCACGCAGGAACAATGCGTCTTTATCCTTGAGAGTTGCAGGAATACCTTGTATAGCGCGGTTTGAACAACGCGGTTTTTATTATTACACATATCAAGATTGGCAACACTAATCGGCGACCCCCCGCAGCGCCGCAGGTGATAGTCGAGAGCCAAAACAGATTGACGAGACAAAGAAGATAAGGATGGTTCAACGAACACTAAAAGATTACTTAAGTAAAAAGTAACTTTAACTAAAATTGAAGCAATATTATTGTTTGTTTTCTACAACTTTTATATCAGCTTAAAATGATTTTCTTTGTTATTTAGTTAATAAAAATTAATATATATATTTTTTTTTTTTGCATTTTTAAACATTTTTATTATCCTAAATCTTTGTAATAAACAAATTAAATTGAGATCCATTATAAACAGGATTCGAACAACGAGGTTTTGCGTAGCGCGGAACCAATTAACCGCGCTATACAAGGCATTCCTGCACTTCAAATCGCAAATTGTACGTGTGAAGATTTTCTTTAACTTCTTTTCCCAGACGCCATTGTATCAAACAAATACACTACGTTGTTTAGTAACTCGACAGAAGTCTTACCGACTGTAAGCTCTCGGGCCCGTCCAAGTATTTTGACTGAGGAGATCGTCAAAGATTTCTTGGTTCTTCAAGAAAGTCTCTTCGAAAACTTCCTAGACAGAGTGGACTACTCTACGGAAGTGTTCATAAAGTTACAATTTGTGCTGGAATTTTTGGGTTGCCTGACTTTTTCATCATCCTGTATGAAACGTTTATAAATGAATTATCACAGAGGTTCCCAACCTGGAGTACCCATACCGCCACAGGGTACGGGAAGCTTGTCCAGGGATTAAGGTGAATAGCAGGTAAATATATTAGTCCATTATTGCATTCCAAAAATAGTTGATATCAACATTTCCGGGCTATTCCAGTGAAGTTGCATCTTGGGTTGCATAGATTTTTTTTTCTCACTATAGGGTCCGATAGCTCAAGACAGTTAGTGAAATTGATAGATTGGCGCCCTCTCGAGGCGCGCTTCCGCAGCATCTGCATCTCCTGCTCATACCATGAGAACAGGATAATTTACTAAAAGTCAAGAGGGTACGGGGACCAAAAAGATTGGGAACTCCTAAGTTATATTAAAAATAAATATTCTTTTCTTGCATACTAATAATAAGTTTGAAAATAGCTATCAAAAATTAAATATTAAGTTTGAGAAAAACCTATTTAAATATAATCTTTCTTTCTTTCTCTCAGAGTGTAATGGGGGCTCAAAGAGAAAGAAAAATCACAAACCCACCCATAGCTAAATATGACGTAAACTGTGAAGATCGTTAATTTTAATTCATCAGGCATTATTTTTTTAATTTTAAATAGTTGTTTATTATTTTTTAAATATTTTAAATCAAAGAAATAAATAATTTAAGATTAATAACAAAAATAAACTTGATGATAATTTTATTTTTAAATAAACGAACCGCTAAACCATATCGCGCCATCTAACGACAATAATATCATTTTTTTCATTTTCAATTCTTTTTGAGGCTGTTAAAATAAATAAATAAAAAAATTTGTAATTTTGTATTTTTTTTTCCTTTGGCTGAGAGTTAAATACTATGTCAAATTTTAAATTTATATACCCACCAAAATTTTAAGGAAAGAAAATAATCGGTCAGTTCATACAAACAGCGATTCTTAATCTTTTTTCTCTTCATGGATCTCTTTGCTGGTTAGGTAAAGGTTGTTTGGATCCATTCTCATAATAATATTTTTAAATACACAAAATAAAATTACAAATGAAACCAGATGTATTAAAATACAGTTATGAAAATAAAAATACATGATTCAGTAATGTATGTGTTTCTTTCTTACTTATTGAATAATAAAAAAAAATATATATAATATATAGGATACCTCAAAGATAAATTTTGTTTATTAAAGATATGTCAGTATGAAGATACAGATACAACTAATACTACTGTAATTTATTGCATACGTTTATAAGAGAAGGAAATGCTAAATTTAATTAGCGGTCAGTGAAAATGAGTTGATTTTTTTTCTCATCCAAGCTCATGAATCATTGAGATTTCAGAGTGTCCTTAACTAGTTTCTTAACCAGGTGAGATCTTAGGCGTTCTGCTTAACAGCAATGGCGTACCAAGGGGCGGACCACCCCGAGCCTCTTATCAGGGAGCCTCCGAAGAACCTCAAGTTTTAAGTATATGCACTGTACGTATATGCAGGAATATAAAAAAAGGGACTTTTTATTTTGGGAGCCTCCCAGAATACAAAGTCCCTTTTTGATTAAATAAATGTTAATTATATATTTGTGTTGACATTTTGTATGGCGATCATTCCAATTAGGGAGCCCCAGGGGGGACTTCCGGCCCTGCCCTCCATAGCTGTAGGTCCGCCACTGCTTTACAGAAGCATTTCTGAAATTTTTATAAAATAAGAAAGAGAAATCAAACAAAAGTGCGCAAAAGAAACTTCGTTACAAATAAGTGAACGAAAATTTAGCCAGCGCAAATTCGATGTACCGGATAAATAAATAACCAACTATAAACATGGCGGTAACTTCCGATATAGACTACATCTCATAAATTCAACCTTTTGAAATATTTCTGAATGTTTTATATTTATGTTAATGAATTAAAAATACAATTAAATAAAAATTATACTAAATATGTTATAAAAATATTTTTATAACCAAAACAGTCTTAAAAATGAAAAATTGTTAATCTTTTATAACTTCTAATTTTAACATTTTATAAGTTAATATAGTGTATATATTTATCATTTTATTTATTCACTATATTATTAATCAAGTTTTTTAAAGGATATGCAATAAAATATGAATCAGTGCTCTTTCTTTCTATTGTAAGCAACATTTTTTTATTCTCTTTGATTCTGCTGACTTAATTTTTTTTTTTTTTTCAATTTTCAGCGTTATAAATTAATAAATATTAAAAATATTTAATATTAAATTAATAAGAATTAGGAATTAAAGATGCATTTAATAACTTTATTGACCTTTTAGATCAGTAAAATCATTAAATGCATCTTTGGAGATAGTATTGCTGAACCAGTTAGGAGGTCTTTAACAAGTTTGCACTCTTAGCAAAATATTAATTGTATAATTTGCACATACTGTATATGAAATTTTTGCATTATATAATAATCATAATAAATTATTTAATTGCTTACTCCATAAGATCTGCAGTTATTGTTAGTTTTAATTCTTTCATCATCAGTTCCTTGTCTAAAGTATTATTGATTGTAGGCCTATTTATTGCTTCGGATAAGTAAAGTGCTGTTGTTGCCTTTACCACATTTTCTCCCCATTCTCTTCCTTTTCTTTGTTGCAAAATCCATCGTTCTATTTTTTGTAAAACTGGATTCACTGTGATTAGGAGTGGTTTGGCTAAAACATAAAACCAAACAACAAAAAATACAGTTTTATAAATATTAAATTAAAACGACAACGATTTTTGATGATAAGCAAAATCAATAAATGTTATTTGGTTATTAATTTCTGTATTCTAGAGATTAAAAAAAGACGATAGAAATCAGTACCGGTTATAAAGCTTTTAGCGCCCCAAACGAAAATTTTTATTGCGCCCTCTCGAGTCGCCAGTTTTGAAAAATAAATAAAATTCTTAAAAAATATCGCACTTTATTTAAGACTTTTATTTTTTAAAACAATATTTTACAAAAATTAATTTATATTTCTATATACGATGGTAATAGAAATATAATTCTTATAGTTATTAATTTTTATATTTTATAGATTAAAAAAAAAAGATGATAGGAATCAGTACCGATTCTAGTGCTTTTAGCGCCCCAAACGAAACTTTTTGTTGCGCCCTCTCAACTCGCCAGTTTTGAAAAATAAATAAATTCATAAAATATATCGCACTTTATTTAAAACTTTTATTTTTTAAAACAATATTTTACAAAAACTAACTTATATTTCTATATACAATATTTTAACAAAACTTATACACTATATTTATATTTTAATTAATTTCAGCCGGCCGCCCAATCTGTTAACCGTTTAAATTATGTACAAAAAATAATTGTATCTTACTACAATAATAATAACAAAATATAAAATGCGCCAGTTCCTTTTGGCGACCCTTAAATATCGGCGCTCTAATCGGGCGCTCCGCTCGATCGTATGTTGTGCCGGCCCTGATACAAATCGTCTAATCAAGAATAACAAATTAATTTTTAGACATTAGTTCGGTTACAGTTTAATACAAGTCGATAGTATTTATAATTATAATATATTTTTTTTTAAAAATACTTGTATTCATGCGAACTATGAAAAAAAAAGTTATAAAATCTCATTGAAACATTACATATATTATCATACTAGTTAAAACTATTACTAAATATTCAAATTATAATGCCAGAAATAAATTTAAAAAATTGTTCTCCTTACGACAGTATAGTTCATCCGAATAATCTGAGCAATCATTTTTTCCATCACAAGCCCTATTATAATTAATGCATTTGCCGGAAGGGCATTGAATTTGGCCAAATTTGCAATTGACATCACCACTAGACCGTCGAATTCTTTTATGCACTGTAAATAAAAATAAGTTATACTTTTTTATACTTTTGCCATATACATATAATCTTGATGATTGTAGGAAAGGGAGAACTTTAAACAGTCCTAGCACTGATACCAACCAGTGATCTATTGTGCACTCCTAACAGTATCATCCCATAATAAGTCCCGTCTTACTCACGAAAGACAATATCTTCTTCAATGGGACTAGATGCATATACTACACTGATTCAGTGAACGAAAGCAAAATTATTCGTTTAGTAACCAGAAATTAATATTAAAATTAACTTACTTGAAAAATTCGAATGCGGGTCACATATTGGTAAATCAATAAAACTTAAAATTGTGAATAAAAATGCGTTATTAAGCAGTATGTTCATTTTTAGCAGCTTCCTGACTGTAGTAAAGCAAAGCAGAAAGTGTCGCTTTATCTCCTTATATAATACTCTTGTTGCTGTCTATTATGTAATCTTTATGTTTACGAAATATCCGATCATGCGATTAACGTCCGTTAATCAGAAATTGTAATTTAAGTCTGCCATTGTACCTTTGACACATAACAAATGTGTTTACGATACAAATATTTGTTTTTATTAAACGATATATGCAAAATTTTAAAGTTAAAATGTGTGTTTAAAGTTATGTAATCTGTCCAAGTTAGTTGTGTGGGAAAACGTCACAAAACGTCACAAACTGAAACAAGTTCATTTGCAACAAATGGGTGTACTTGCAGAACCCGTTCTTGCATTCTGCAAGAATGGGTGGGAATACTGGGAATTCTAATTAACATAAGTATTTTAGTATGGTTGAATAGTTGTTACTTTTTGAAAAATCCTTTATATAAAT
>WUQG02441638.1:0-36083 GCA_011317285.2 Androctonus mauritanicus
TGTTTTACATTGGGTGTAGTTCACTAATTTTTTCACACCTACAATCAACTGAAGTCGGGATTCGGTGAACTCATTAGACGAGAAATAGCAAAGGTCGTAAAATTTTGTATTTACGAGTTGCAAAAGCAAAAGTAAAAAAAGGAAAAAAAAAACTAACAGAAAAAAAAATAACAGATGACTTAGATGAATTTGGATTATCTAAATGCATAACTGTAGAGAAAATTTGCTTCTTCGGAAAGCAATATGAATTCTTTCGAACGATTGTGCCACCATATGGCACATTAAACATTTGTAATGAAGCCTTGGCACGCGTAAGAAGCTATCCATCTGGAGAAGCTCAGCCATCTGTCAATAGATTGTCTCATTTTTGACTCACCTCGTTACTCCTGAACCACCCAACTTTGTTAATAGGCTTCTTTATGCTATTTTTACGTATTGTACTAACAGGCGATACGTAATATATATATTATGTATTGCCTATCAGTACAATTCTCTTTTTTTTTTGTCTTTTAACTTCCTAAAATATTGAAACCGTAAACAAAGTTCAAAAATTCGTTGCATGTACATAAAAAGAAAACTAAAAATCTATTTTAAAATAAGGAAAAAAATTTGTATACTAATATGGCATCTAAATAAGTTAAAGAAAAATTGCTATTTAAAAACAATGTTTAATTGGCAAGCACACACGATGCAGTAGTAAGTTGTTAGCATGTTTATTAACACGTTAAATGCTTTTTTTTCCTCCTCTCAATCCGTGTAATAGACTATACTTATCTAGTAAATCCTTGTCTTTCTAATGGCAAAAAGCGAGCGTCGAGTAAATCTGATTTGGAAACGTCTTAGAATTGTTTTTTGATACAACTATCTACTCTTAAAGGGTTCAGTAAGAGAAATCGTTGTCTTTGTATTTCCAGGATGGCTTCGTTCCTACGGGATAAGAAAGAATTCCGTTGAGAATACGCAAACGCTTTTAACAATCGACAAGTGCGACCTTTATAAAACAACAACATTAAGACCTCGGTTTTATTTTATCTTTGGTTATTGTAAGAGAAAGCAATATATTTTTTTGACTTATTGTTTTTTGAATGTTGACTTTCCAAATAATATATAGGCCTATATATTAATTTTACGGTTTGGTTTGAATGAGAAATTAACTTAGCAAAAAATAAAATAAAAAAATATATATATAAAATGGAAATTGTTTAAAGAATAAATTTTATTATCGTTGTTTTAATAAAGTTTCCATTAATGTATTCCGGAACGGAAAAGAAGGAAG
This sequence comes from Androctonus mauritanicus, assembly GCA_011317285.2. NCBI lineage: Eukaryota > Metazoa > Arthropoda > Arachnida > Scorpiones > Buthidae > Androctonus > Androctonus mauritanicus. Next base: position 1,277 of record WUQG02441638.1, read on the forward strand.
AATATGATAAATCTAATAGATAAGAATTATTATACATACAAACTCCTGCATATATGTCCTGAAGGATGATGTTAATAGTCAGAGTAGCAGAGCTGCACAGACAAGATAAGCTAGAATGTCACATTTTGATGACAGATGGACAATGATGGTAGTTGTAACCGTTTTCCTGAAACAATTGTAAGCCGGTTATTTTTAACATTGTAAATAGTCACGAAAGGATCATATAAGGTTTTAAACGGCAGATTCAGAAGTGTCTCTCCTTAATTGATCAATGGCCAGGTCGTTTATATCTTATAAATGAGAAACAAATCAAGAAGATCGATTTCTCAATCTCATCTATCTCTCTTCTCTGGATTAAATTCCACGATCTATAATTCTTTAGGAAATTAGATCTAAAGTGGAATGATTTAATCGCTAAAATGAACTTAAATCGAAGATTTTTTCGTCGTTGTTAAAACAACAGCCAAAAATTTTTTGGCTAATAAATTATTTGTTAAAAAAATCGAAATTAAAGAAATTCCATTAATAAAATTATGTATTGTTCTTTTATAAAGTCAAAATTGCATTCGGCCGGCAACGAATTAATCTTTCTTCTTATGGACTAGGACGATCGATGAAGAATCAAAAAGGAAAAAAAAAAACTGAAAAAGATATTTCTCTAAAGCCTTTAAAGTCCTTGGGGGAATTCAGGCAGATTCTTTTAAACAGACTGGCAAAAGACGAGCCGAAACGTCTAAAGAACTGAAATAACAATTGCATATCTACTTTAGTGGAAGATGTTTTTGGACAAAAAAGTAATTTTAAGAAAGTAGAAAAGCAGATTTCTTAAGCAGAAGTCATTAGAGGATCGCCATTACTAGAAGGTCAAGAGAAAAGAGTACGAAAAGATGCCTTACGTTTAATGGCACTTAATGGCAGCTAGTAATCCACCGAGAAATATTCCCACCCTAAAGATGGACTTATGGTAGATCCCACACATCGATAACAGGTACACTAGTCAAGCCTAGAGAGCTGGAAGCTGATGAAAGATATGACTTTTTCTTCCCTTCCCATCTAGCTACTTACACAAAATCAAAATCAATGGAGAGGAAAAAGGAATTTCATCGGTAGAACCATGGTCTAGGGTGTTCTGTAGCACACGAGTGTTGCTATGGTGACCGCATCAGTCATGGTATTAGGAATGTCCGGGGAAACGTCCAGAAAGAAGTAAGAGAAACAAACAGTGGAAGATGAAAGAAAGAGCCAGGTCAGTTTAAGAAGACGAGATGTAAGAAACAGCTCGTTAATAGTTCTGTCCCCTGTATCTCCCATTAACTTCATAGAGTGAAATGGTGGGCTTCTCCCGTTGTTTTCTATCACGAATTTTATTTTCGGCTATAAACTCCAATGTTGTTCTGCTATCTGCCACAGACCAATTCCCCTTACTCACTGATGTAAATAACAATTTCTTATCACTGTACAGCAGTAAAAATAAGGAAAAAGTTTCACTTCAAGCAATCATACTGAATCATGGCTTTTTTTTCACAACTTAGTTCCGCTATTTGTACCTATGAGGTTCCTAAGGCATATTGTGCTATAGGGTATATCTTAAGAATCGTATTTTTTTTTCTTTGAAACGAATACATGTCAAACTGCTGATGTCAGCTTGGTGCAAGTCCGTTGTTGAAAGGATATTGGTTTCGTTCGGTAAAAGAAAAACTTCAAAACGTTTGTTGTTTGCCCACAGGAAAGTCTTATTGCTATCCTATTGGTTACTACGTAAAACATTATTGCGAGAATATTGTGATAGAATGTTATAGTGATAAGAGCAGTATGTTATTTTGATTCTCAATGTCAACAAAACAAGTTTTTTTTCATTCAATATTATATAAGATAGGAAGAACAAGTGTGTGTGTGTGTGTCTGGGACTCTGCTAGCTTTCTTTATCACATTCGTTGCTATTTGATTTGGATCGGATAAACAAAGACTTTTCTAGATAGTTAAACAGATAATTTTTACTGTTTTAAATTTTAAAATGTAAATCGAAAAACTTTTATAACTTTAAGAACAACATGCTAAATTTTTCATTCAAGAAAATACTAACATACGGAATAAATTAAAACAATATTCGATAACTATCTCACTTTCTTTTTTCGACTTTAGCGATGGCTGCACAGTTAATTCCAGCTGATAAAAATATTAATATATCAGACAAATCTCTAAAGAAACTAGGATATTTTACACAATACTTATAAGTTAAAAGTAATTTAAAACTAAATAATTAAATTATGCTGGCCTAGTTTATAAACTTCCTCGTAATAAAATATTTATAAAAGACTTACTTCACTTACAGGTTCATAAAATGATGGTCAATAAAGAACACTTATTGTATTTGCATAATGAATAGTCTTTTTATTACTTAATCTTTGACAATTAACATCATAAATTATAATTCAGTTATTATTATTTTATGTATTTTAAAAGCGGTATGGTCCATTAATAATTTTCAATGAAGGAGTGAACTGCTTCACATAAACAATTTTTGTTGTCTAGACATAAAACCGATATTCTTTATCCTCATTGTGATAAAATATAGTTAACACCAAGTTTTAAAAGTTTTAAATTAATTTTTTAAATCTTTATTAGATTATAATTAAGGAGAAAAAAATCGATAGATAAATGAAACAGAATCCAAGATTTAATCCGGTCTCTGTAAAAATAACTGAAATTTTAGAAAAAGTATAATTAATATTAATAAATATAAATTTAATTAATGCACAAGCACTTTCTATTTATATCAATAATTCTATTTTTGCTACTATAGATATGTTTACATCTCTATAGATTTATTTATAAAGTATTTTAAAATTTTTATAAAATTTTTTGATTGTATTTATATATTATTAAATATATTTTTTTGAAATTAACATTTAATTTAATTTTTAAAAAATTTTCACATTCATAAATAAAAATTATGAGAGAGAAATTGCCAAATTTTTTAAGATAATTTGAAATTTTGAGATGTCTTGATCTCTGTGGTTATATTAAAACTGATTATTTAAAACTTTAAAATGAAATTGATTCTTAAATTTTAAAAGTTACAGTTTTTCTATAAAATGCACTTAAATAAATTTTATATATTCTCTTTAATGATTTTATGTTTGTCACGGATAGGTTAGATCAGCGATATGTTAGGAGGAAAGTAGGAATAGATAGACAAACCCGGATTCCCTGGATAAATCCTTCAGGAATGAGGTCATGAGGTTCGATATTTGTCTTTATAGGATGGAAAGCTCTGTTACGTGACCTTCTAGTCGATTTTTAAGTTAAATTTATAAAGATATCTATAGTTTTTAAAATAGTTTACAATCCGGAAACTTTATAGTATAAAAATATAAAAATCTCTCTCTAGCTAAAATATTTTTTTTGTTTTGTAAAATAGTGAACGATATACCTTTACAACGATAATGTTTTATATAAATTGTTAATAACTCTTCGTTTTATCTCCGAAAACATCAATCAAATTGGAGACATCTCGGAGGAGTCGGTCATAAAGTGGATCCATATCGCGCAAGCATAAACACTTTAAATCTATATAAACTTATTTTAAAATGGCGACAAATGTGTCAGATGATAGAAAAGAAAATTAAATTGATATCTCCATGTACATAAATCCTGATTGACAGAAGCAATCACAGCTACTAGAACTGTCACCTTAATCCTGGATCTGTCTTGTCCGAAAATGCCCGCAATTCCATTTATTCCTACTGCAACCAAGTCTCTTTCCACTGTTCGTCGACAATGTCGATCCGTCATGGTGTCCTGATTGGTGTCCTGGGGCTCCATTGTTCTCCTTATAGAACTAGAAAGTCTTGCTTGGGCCGCAATGATAATCTGTACCTAAACTACCCCGGGCTACAGCTAAACAGAAAAGTGAGGGAGGCATCTCTCTCTCTCTCTCTCTCTCTCTGGAGAATTTTTTATGTTAAAAGACAAGCTTTTTTTCTATTAAATGCATCTTATTGAAAAATCACTTCCGAACATAAACTGAGTGAATTGCCTCAAGCTGAGGAAACCCGTTGTGCTGCATCTGTTCACATTCAATTTATAGAGCCTTTTCACAACGAAATTAAGTGGAGGCGATGGAAAAGAGCCGATTTATGTTCATTGCAATACAACCTATTCAATTAACTCTTTTTCTCCCGTTCTTTTTGTAATTAGTCGCCATTAACGCCATTGTGCTGCATAACACACAAACAAATAGAAAAGGTTCGATATTAAATGCTTCATCCCACTTCTGATTTATTATGCATATTTACCATTACCGGTGATTCTCATAAAATGTGCTCTTGAAAGCATGGAACATTTCAGGCGTGGAAATGTCTTTCAAGTGTATCCATTAGTTGTGGTAACGTCTGGAAATGACCAAATGACTAACGGAATGACAATCACATAATTGGCAATCTAAAAGAGAATTCCTAAGAATATAATTCTGCTCCCAATGACTTCAAGATGTTATCGCTATAACTTTTGGCATGTAATCAATTATAGGAGAAGTTACGACGATTGGAACTGCTTAATAATTATGTCAGACATTAATTTATTATCTATGATTTTCGATGCATCTCATTAACGTTATTTATCTAATTCTAAATAATAATAATAATAAAAAAACTCATTTAAAGACAGAAATAATATAATTTCTTTCAGTATAACTTTCATTCGACTTTTATTAATAAGAAAATATTAAATTTTCTGTATTTATAAAACTGGAACAGATTGTAAAATGTTCGTAGATTGTTTAGAAAGGTGAGAGCAGTAAAACTAGTTTCAGTCGGCTTTTCGGGACCAAACTTTAAGACACGAACAGATGGCATTTTCTAGAGTTGGCTTTATTACAAACTTGGTTGAGTATGTGAAGCACAAAGGAATTGGAAGGCGAATCACGTCCAAGACCATGTAATCGCCAAACAGTCCGAGGTGCCAGTCCAATGGCGGTGATGAAGACAGAAGGTTGTATGATGGGTCTGCGTCTACTTAATTGGAGAGGGGATGGTCGAGAGATGGAGGTGGGACTCTAGGGACACATTTTGGGGATAAAGTTGACTTTCTCCACAGCCTGGAGTCATCAACGACTCTGCTAGAGTTAATACTCGCTAGATGTTGTTGTTTGAAGGGGACTGTCTTTAAGTATTATAAACGTAGTACGTATACGAATGTGACTCATATGAGTGCATAATTAACATGAGATATCCTGATGAGATGAACGCCTCAAGGTATTTGCTCACTTGAGACTGATTACAACCACAGAATTTATTTTGCAACTGCTCCCTTTGGAATTAAACTTTTGCTTAGTAGATATTGTTAAAAATACAAATTAGTTAAAAAAAAATAAATTATTTCGAAACAAGCCCAAACGAATCCGTTTCACTTATCATCAAAATGTCCATCATAGAAATGAAACTTAAGACAAAATGGTGGAATTGATGCGAATAAAAATTTATCACGATCTAGAAAAACAGTATATTTTGGAAGATTGTATTACAGAATAGAAGCGCAAAAGAAATTGTTTAGAATTGAGTGTTTTTCTCTTCGCCTTCGAAATTTATGATGTCATCTTGATAGCTTGGTTAAGGAACCGTCGTAGGGAGAGAAACGGCTCTATAAACAATAGGAGGAAGAACATCAGGTGAAACTGTGAGATAGATACAAATTGCCAGACTTTCTGGTGATGAATGCCGACATTTTCAATTTAAGTGACATCTTGGACACTGGCCAGTTTTTGTTTATCCACCTCCCTACCGTTTATAGCTTAGACATAATAAATTGAATATTACAGCTTTTTTCCTTTATGCTTTTTCCTCGACGTTACAAAAACTGAGACTTAATATCCCTATTACGAACAGTTATCATTCAAAATTAATCACAAAAAAACTGAACAGCAAAATATTTCGTTAAAATACAATTCGACCATTAAAAATCTATAACGTGTTAATTAATATTTTAAAGTAAGTTACGATAACAGATGCTAAAATAGGAAAATGCTAGAGAACTTCATTGATGTCAACATTAAATGGTTTTAATTTAAAGATTATGCTCACGGAGTGAGCTTATCTTTAATATTGTAATAATTATCGCATGTACTAAATTATTAATTTCTCAATTTAACCAACTAAATCTTATTAAGTTTCGTTATTTCGTAACTAAATTATAAAATAAAAAGGTGATTAAAGAAATTTATTTTAAAAATCAAAACAGTAGACAAGAATCGTTATTTTGTAAGACGAAGAGAATTAAACAATATTGAATTTTTGAATAAGAATCTCATATGACTAAACCAAACTAATATGAAGTAGACTGTGTAAGAAAGATGCCATAAACGTAAAATTAGTAATTTACGTTGTAAAATTTAACATTCTCATAACTATAAATATGAAAACATAAAACAAATATGTACTTTGCAAAATTTTAAACGAAATTAAATCGTAAATATAAATAACTGATGTTACAGAACTTTAATAAAATAATCTAAACTAAAATATTTATAAAAAATAATAAATCCTTATAAAAAAAAAGAGAAAATAATGTTATTTAAATATATAAAGAATATTTGATATTATATTCATATGCTAATAATAATAATCACAAAAATTTAATGACATTTCTATAATATATTTTGCTAAACTATATATAAATATATGGCAATTTAAATAATGATTTCGTAGAATATTTAATTTTATTTAAACAGTCATTATCAATTTGAATAGTAAGTAAATAATTTAAGTGCATAAATTTTACAAACATAAAATATTTATTTTTAAGTGAAAATTAACAATTAGTATACAAAAGATTGCTTATTAATCCAATATAAATATTTTAAAGTAAAATTCTGAATTTGTAAATGTAACTGAATGAGTTGATTGATGAATCAATATTTATTCAAATTTATTATCATCGGATTTAAGACTTATCTTTTCTCTAGTCATTATTTTAATTAAAAAAAACTTTTAATTATTACTTATTAAATTTACTTACAAACTAATTTTTAAATACATAACAGAAATTACTTTAGAATACATACAGAAATTATTCTAAAGAAATTTTTCAAAAAAAAAAATTCTTAAATAATCAATAAATAAAATTTAATTAACGTTTATTGAAAAATATTAATATATTTTATCATTTTAATTTATTTTTTATTTTTAAATTCTGGAAAATTATAATATAAATATATATATATATTTTTCATCAAGTTTAATTTAGATAAACTGCAAAAATTGGAATTTTGTTTATTTTTTTTCGTCATAAAATATTCCTGTTTAATAAAAATGATTGCAATTAAAATTAAAATATTTAATTTTATTACATAACTTAATTAGTCTTTTTTATTTATTAAGTAGAAGTTTAAAACTCCGTACATAGAAATGAACGAACTCATTTTTTTTTTTTTTTTTTTAATAATTTTAATCTTGAGTAGTTTTATTACTCGAGATTAAAATTACTAAAACACTAATACTTATAACATTAATGTATTTATAAAATTAAAATCTTTAATTATCTTTTATTATAAAAAAAAAACATCATATTATTTTATTTTATTAAATAAAAATAAAGATATAAAATGATTCTGAATAACATAAACTATAAAAAAAGTATCCATATTTAAATCATTAAAAAAAAAAAAAATTAAATTATTTATTTGCAAAGTATAAAAATTTGTATACGTTTATTTGATCAAAATAAATTAAATTATTTGAAATTTATCCGTCCCTAATTATATGTTATTAACCTCATAAGTTTGCATGCATAACCTGATTTTGTTATCAGTATGATCAGCATATAATTCAATAGTGCGTTGGTATCTAATTTCTAAATTCTCATAAACATCATCATATGCTGATATTAAATTATAACGTTATACCATTCTAATTATTCTTTTTTTTATAGTATAATTTTATCATTTTTTTTGGTAAAATGTAATTAAAATGACAGACTCAGTTTATTAAACATACAAAGGTAAACATCATAAAGTTTAATATCGCGAAAAAACTTTTATTTTTTTGATCTTTTAAAATATGTTTTTATTAAAAAAAAAGTAAGAGGGGAGTGTTTTTATTTATATTACTTTAATAGGATTTAGTGTCGAATATATTTTGAACACTATCTGAAACTAGAGCAAACGTAGAAATTATATAAAACTTACTTAATATAGAACACTTCGTATAATATGCTGCTTGATAAATTAATTTCTAAGTGACTGCAACGTGATAGTTTAGAATTTAATCTATTTTTAGTTATACGAATGTTCTCTTTTTATAAAAATTCTAAAGATTTGAAATTTTATTACAGTTTTGCCTTTAGGAGATGTTTTCTAATTATAGAAATGTAAATTGTACTGTAAACAGATATAGCGGCACTTAAATTTATTTACTTATATTTTTTTATTTTTTTTCTCTCTCTCTCTCTTTCCTTTGTGTCTAAGAATTTAATATTTCTAAAAATCTATATAAGATATGCAAATGCGACTTTCAAAATTTCTACAAATTACGAAGACCAAAACACGCATTTTAAAATATAAATCAGGTTTTGAAAAAAAAAATATCAATGTTCTCGATTTTTATTGAAGGCGATCGATCGTGCAAATAAAAAAAAAAAAAAAAAATGGTTTTATATTGGTCGAAGAATTGAATGGAATCAGATTTTATAGTCACAGTTCTATCTCCAACACTTTACAGTTTTTTATCAGGATAAGCACATTACTCAACAAAAGACACACACGCGGGTCTATAGGCTATATAAGCGTGGTAAAGATAAAGAAACGTTATCTAATATTTTATTTATTTTCTTTATTTCATAGTTGTAATAAAATCAAAGTATTAGAGGAAATCTTCTATCCATATTAATAAAAAAAATAATAATAATTTCCATTACTATAAAATAATATAATCACGAAAAAAAATTTAAAAACTGCGAAATCGACATGGGTTTTATATCTTCACAGATTGCCAATAAAAGAGGAAAAAATGCTTACTGATAGATATTTCTGATATGGCTGGAGAAAAAGCCATTTAAAGACGTTTGGTGCCCCACCATTCATTCCATGCCAGCATCAAATATATTTTACACTTGACTCAAACAAGAATGTCGTTGTTGCTTAACGCTACATTTCTCCTATAGAGTCTTCTGTAGTAAGATTTCGTTTACCTTGCTACATAAACTTTCTTTTCCTTCTTTACGCCATCCCATAATAACCTAGAGAATTTTCCGGCTAAGTATCCCAAAAGCCATCATTGTTCTATTGGTTTCTTGTAGGCAGAAGAAGCACGAATACTCCAAACGGCATTTAAGAACAATGAAGCGACGATTGAATTGGTCACTTTAAACGTTTCTCCTTAGATTATCTTTTATAAAACAATTTACGACGCTAGAATGACCAGCTTGCCATACAAATTGGTGATTACAGTGAGATTAAAGCCGTGCCCGTTAAAGTGATTTAATATCCCTTAAAACTTTTTCACGAATTTATGTCATCTTTATAACTTAATCATTCCATTCTTATCACCTAAAATATAAAAATTCCGAAAAAATCGCTTTAACTCGATTCTCGCGCGATAATCACGTTTTGTTTTTTTTTTTCTTTTAATCAAAAAAAAATTTTTTTATTTATTAATTAAATTTATACAGTTAATAAAATTTGGTGCGATATTTAAACGCGTAATTTTATTAACTAGCAGAAGTGATTAGACGCAGTTTTTGCTACGAGTGCGGTAATCTATAGACATTTTTATCTTTCGAAACGACCAAAAAAATGATATGTAATTCAGTCTGGATGTCATCTCTTGTAACGACGTAACGGCATCCGTATCACGTGTCACGCAGTGTACAGAAAGACTCCCGGATGTCATTACAAAATCGTGCCATTATTCTTCTTCGCACAATTAGTGCGTATTTATGACGTCATAAATAAGAGTTAATGCAGTGTAATACAACGTAAGCGCAATTATATAAATCTAATTGATATGAAACACAATTGGACGGTGAGAACAATTATTGGCAACGTCAACAAAATAACAAGGCCCGGGGTTCTGTTGTACATCAGACGAATTGACTAAACTGTTCTATTCCCCTCAATTACGCAATGAGAATACTAAAGAGTCGGAGACGACTGCTCCTACTGCAGACAAGCACTATTTACATATCACTTACAATACTAGTTCACTTTTCTGCATACAAATGGAACATTGCACACTCTTGATGTTAAGAGAAAATATTTGCTTATACAATCGTCTCTTATACAACCCGCTCAGTCCTATTATGTGCTCAGAAACGAAATGTGATAGTTTTGAACTCGATGTCGATCAGAAACAATACAAGAAATAGAAATGGGCTCTGGCAATATGCAGAATTTAAATTAGTTTCTATTTCTCTTCCAGGAGTCTTCTGCCTACAATACATATTTCTATTCAAAAATAATATATTAATGCATATCTATGTAGGAAGTTTAAAGATAGGTTTTCCGTAATTAAATTTCGCATGGCGCTCTTCATTATAATTTATTCTGAATAGTGGGACATAAATTATATTAATGTAACTTGTGATTATTAAACACTACTTCAAATTAAGGTTATTGATGCGGGAAATAAGGATGGTAGAGAGGAGCATATAGATTTATGGTTAATTTATTATCTTAGATGCGAAAGTGTAAGAAAATCATGCCGACTTCCTGGTTAAATTTCAATAAATAATTCAAACTTTCGAAATGGCTGGAAAAAAAATTTGCAAAGGATATTATTATGACGATGTCCATAAATAGAAAGATTTTAGCATATTTTATATACAGTGGCGACTTTTCAGACTGTGATGAGAAAGCATCGGTATGCACAGTTATTTTTTTGGAAGCTTAAATAGCAGATTTGTATGTAAGATGCGATAGGGGAGAAAGAACTGCTGGGAACAAAAGGAAGCGTGGCATTTTGAGTCAGTTGGAATGTAAATATAGTATCTGTACTGCCTAAATGGAACGGTAGATTTGATGTAAGAAGATCTTTCGGTCTGTGGGTCTGGTAACGTTTCATTACATTGTCAAATTTTCGGCGTTACTATTCGTCGCATCAAATGTGGAATGCGAGATGCGCTTTTAGGGATGCGAAAGAGAAAGCTGTTTATGAGAGAAACGGAATGTATATGGACGAAAGATCTGTCGAGGTCGGAGAATAACCAGGTATTTCTGTGCCAATGATCGAGTCGGATGGCGGAATGTTATTGTGAAAGCCAAAAGAGGATGGATGTATCATAGCTGAAACTGTTTCGGTGGTATAAGTAGACGAGTCGCATTTCTGGTTATTGCGCATCTATTCCACGGAATGATAACATGGAACTGGAAGTGTTTTGTATACCAAATTTAACTTGATGTGCTGTTTTGATACAAACGCTTTGATTATATCGGAAAAATCAATATTGACTTTGTAGCAGTTGGTTTTTATTAGTCCTTTTTCTGAATTTGTTTTCGGCTAAAGTTTTTTTATTAAGCATTAGGGAGCAAGCTGTATATTGCCAGAATATTAAGCTTATTTTATATATATATATATATATATATATTTCGTTTTATTTATATGATAACACGGTTAGAAAATGGAATTTCGCAGAACAAAGCTCGTCCTATCGATCGATAAAAATAAAACCACTTATTAAATCACCGTTAATTGACCTTAATGATTAATAATTTAAAGCAATAAAAATATTAAGTTAACGCTAAGCTACAATAAATTTTTATAAAATAAAATATATATATATATATATATATATATTTAAAATCACCAAAAATCGTAAAATACAAAGATCAATAAATCATGCAACTCTTTTAAAAATATAATCGTATAACATTTGTCAGAAATGTGTTTTATTTCATGTAGAATAAAGAAAAATCTACTCAGAAGTCATTATAAAAATAAGACAGTTCAGAAAATGGAAAAATTGTTGACTTATGAATCTTTAATTTTAAATTAAAGTTGAAAATAATAAAACATTTTTAGATATATTGAAAATAAAAAAAAAATAAAAAAAAATTGCAATTTTTATCATGCATGTGTTATAGTTAATTTAAGATTTATTGCATTTTTGTGAGAATAAAATAATAAATTTTATATCGCTCGGTTTTTATTTTATTTTATTTTTTTTTTTTGTAGAAATATCGAATGCAACTTTAGATGCTTTTATTTGATACTCGCTATTTAAATTTTATTAAGTTTAAAAGACAGAATATTGTTTTATGCATATTATTTGAAAATTTGACTTTTATATCGAAATTTTGGATAATTTGAAAATTCCAAAAATGAATTTATTTTTCTATAAATATGTTTGGATTCTGAAATTTAAATATAATTTCAAAAGCGTAAGTTTTTTTTTATTTTATTTTTTATTTTTTTTTCTATATATTGATCCTAGTATCTGTCTCGCAGATAGATATCTTGGTGATGAATATCTTTACCCAGGAATGAAAAATTCTAAATGCAGTTTTGGTAATTTGTAGAAATTTTTCATTTCCACTCTCGGGCAACCTTATAATTTTGTCTTCAATTTTCTACATATTTTGAATGAAAATTGCAGTGTTTTTTGTTTTTTTTTTTAAATTAATTTTTATAGAATATTAAGAATAATCACTTTTGGGATATAAATCTTAAGAGAATTTTAAGAAATATCTAATGATTTATTTTTCATCTCTAGATAGAATGACCTTGCAGATATGTTATTAAGTTTAAAAATATCATACGAGATGATTAAATTGCATGCAAAATTGAACAAGTTCCAAAAGAGATAAAGATATTAAATAATATAAACGTTTATATAGTTTGAATATGGAAAACGTCTAAAATTGAGCATCTCAAAAAAAAAAAAGCAAAATTTAATGACCCCAGAGACATGGTGTAATCACTTAAAGCATTTAACTTAACCTAATAATGTTTACAATTTCCATTAAATAAGTTCATGCGACGAAACATCATCTGCATCAATTTAATTTAGAATAAAATAAAAATGTTTGAAGAAACCATCTCCAAAGATTGTTTTCTAAAACCTGATCTTAAAAAATTCTAAATTTTTAAATCACATAAATTAAAACAAAAATGTTTTTCTTGCATAAAATAATAAAAATCAAATTTTAAAATTAAAACTTAACTTTTATAATTAATAAGGTGACGAAAGTGACTAAATTATAACTATTTTAAATATCTGTCTGGACGGCTAAAAGATAATGATTTTTGATCGTTTCTAATTTTAAAACTTCAATTAATAAAATGGAGACAGATTAGTAAGTAGTAATAATTAAACTGAATGAATATCAATAAATTAATTTACCACCAAACCTACATTTGAATCGAGAAGAAAACCTTACCTTTTTAGAGAGGATTAACCGTAAATTAAATTTTTAAAAAAATGTGCGAGAAGAAAAAAAAAGAAAAAAAACGACAGGGCAGGTAAAACAAGACTTGCCAAGATTGATTAAGTGCATCTTGGGTCAAGTTTTAATGTCGGAACACACGGCGAAACATGTAAAGTGTATCTTACTACTAATGTGGTCGTGTCCCTCGAAGATTACAATATTCTAAGGGGACCATTTATAGCTAGGATTAAGATATTAATGTAGAGGGAAGAGGGATAACAACAGATGTGTTCGGTAATGACATCCCAGAAACTCAATCTGTCTCTACATTGGAACGGACTGTTTGATTCAAATTTAATTGCTTCCGTCTCATATATGTATCAGTTTATCTGTAACGAAGCAGATGTGCACTACAGGATTAAAGAGAAAACACATTTAAATATCAAACTAGTTCAGACAAGACGATACTATCTTAATAAATCTATTTAAATTCTCCCTTCATGAATACAGTCAGGAAATTACTATTTTGTCTCCCACTCAATCTGTTAAGAAATGTATAGTGTGCAGTCGATTTTATGCATGTTTTATTGGGATTTTATTTTCGATTTAATTTAATAATTACTGGAGATTTAAGTGAAAAGGATTGTAGTCATTACTTTAATTAATTTGGAAGCTTTAGTAGAGAAGAAAGTTTGTGCATAAACTTAATACATAAAGCATGATTTGCATTTAGTGTTGTTCAATCTTTAGAATTCTTTACCGACATTCAGGATTTTTTTTTTTAACTTTTAAATGGAAATTATAGACTTGAATTTTTAATCTGATATTTTTTTACATATATGCAATATATATTATAATTGTTTTTATTAGTTAAGAGAAAATTAATTTAGAAAATAAACCATAAAGGAAACGATAAATAAGTGAAAAGAATAAACATTTTATACGATAATTTACTTATTGTTGGCTATCTACTTTGTTCCATAATACAATTTTATCATGTAATTCTATAGCTATAAAGTTGAATTTTTTTTTTCCACCAAAGAAATATTGTAGAATATTTTTGCTAAAATTCCTTTGTGCTATTATCTGAAGCATTAAAATTAGAATATTTATCTGTCGTTTCACATCTGATTTTCGGATTAAATCGTCTCGTTAATGGGCACTTGTGTTAAATAAATGGATAACAGGTTTTCTAAATTGCAATAAGATCCAAGAAAATAAATATTGTAAATGGCATAATAAAAATATATATGGACATAATTCTTAGCATACTTTTTTTAAAGTGAATAATTTCTATTTTGAATTTCACATCTTGTACACATTTTTATTCTTGGAAAATACTTTCTTCCCTTACTAGATTCTTCTCACAATCCATGTTTTAAAAATGATTCTTCTTTACATAAACACGCGATAAGATTTTGCATAACTACTTCTTTATACGCTTTACTCTTCAAAATCGCATGTTTACATCACAGAAATAGTTCCAACAGAAAATTTTCTTTACTTTTTCATGAATTTTAAGGAATTATTCTGAATATCTCTAACTTTATTCGATATCCAACGAGAGTTTTTTTTTTCTTTATTTTCGTTTTTTATTTATGTTGTCGTTGCTTCTTTGTTCCCTTTATAATATAAGGTTAAATAGAAGAGAATTCATTAGGATGAATATCTATTAATCACAATTTCGAATGTGGAAAAGTAGGGGGAAAATCAGCATTCTTTAAAACATCGCAATCCTGACAAGTTAAATCAACTCGGACTTTGTGTAACCAATGAGAAGAGAGGGAGGGCAAGAGAATGACAACCGTCGATCCTGAAGTTCAGTTCTACTTTGTTTGAAAGAGATTTAGTCAGAAAGATTCTCACAGATCAAGTTGTCGACCGAGTCACAATGAACGTGGGATCAAAATCGTATTCCTAAAGGAAGTAAAAGACCAATGTAAAAAACGAATAGGTATAAAGAAAAAGAAAAAAGGCACTTTCATTTACCTCAGTTTTGATGTTCCCAAAGCGTAACTGTAGTGACAAGTATAGAAAATAACATCGAAGTTTGAGGATTTGAGTTGAATTCTCTACGGTAATAGAAATAGGCGTGACATTTTTTCCCCTTTTTTAACGAATTTATGAAAAGACGCTTTGGAACGATCATCAATATTAGAAGATATATATTTATATATATATATATATACCGTATAACTTTTGTTAAAAATGCTTTTTGAAACAAATATCACAATTTACATATAGAACGAATTAACTAGTTAAAATATTTTCCTAAATTTAAAATATATTAACTTTAAAAAATAATAATTTTTAAAATATTTTATAAAAATATATATATTTCTATATTTATAATAAATAAATATATATATATATATATACTTTTTTTAATAGGAAAAGAGATTTTTCTGCATTTTGTCTTCTGGTCCATTTCTTCAGATTCAAGCAGGAGAGATGAATTGCAAATAGTCTGGATCCAGAGTAATTTCCTGAACTCCTGCTAAGAACTGCAATCCATCTCTTAGAAACACTTTTTCGCTCCAACAAGTCTTTGGACAGACTTCCCTTCATAGTTGTTTTGCTTCCGCAAGAGCAAACACTAGACAATATTTCAATCTTGGATCTGACATTCCCTACAAACTTAAACCTACGACTTGTTCCCACGTGGAAAAAACCACCAATATTATTTCCATAGTTTGAAAGGAAATATCGAGCAAAAACAAAATATAATATTTTCTGGAGAAAGAGAGATTTTAATCTGTTCATTGTTTTAAAAATAAATAACTGTTATGTTTTCCAAAAATTAGTAAATTATTTATTTTATGAAATAACTGTGATTTGCGTGCAAAAAATTTGGTTTCTAAAATAAAAAAAAAAAAAGTCTAAAACTCAATTTTCGTTTCCTGTAAATGATTCTTCACTGCATTATATATATACCAAGTGGAGAAGACTTCTTTATAATTTAAATCGCTTAATTTTCTCCTTTAAATTATAAATTAACATATAATAGATAAACAAATAATTAATAATTTAACATATATATGTAAAATATTTATGTTAAATGGAATAAAATAAATAAATACTCAGTGTTTTGGTTAAATGGAGAGTTGGTACTTTGCACAATGATGAATATTAAATATTTAAAAAAATATAATCGGGTCAAAGCTAAGAAAAGAATAGAGTAATGATTATAAAGTAACCCGAGGGTAAAAAGCAAACTATCTCTCGTTTTCGTGTATTTAGTAAGGTATCCAATACTTTTCTGGACACCAACACTTTAGAATAGCTAAGGTTATGACGACATAATGGCCTATAAAACTACACGAACTAATGGTAAGGCGTAACCACTATGGATCGTTACAAAGTCAGCGAGTCTCGAAGGCTGGAAGCTAGTCATAAAATCACTATTATGTTTCTTATTTTATCTGTAAGACTTATCGATATCACGTGACATACGTGACGTTAATTCTTTAAAACGAGACATCTATTCATCTAGACAATTGATCAAGTAACGATAACACTGCTGAGAGATTCATATGCTTACAATGTATAACAAAGAAAAGGAAAAAAGAGGAATAAGCAAAAGGAATAAGGAAAAGGATAGAAGGATTTAATGCCAAAAATCCCACTGGAAAGTCGATTTTCTTATGAAAACAAGAGAAATTTTTTTTACAGAGGAAAAAATCAATTGCTACAAAAATCCATTAAACTTTTAAATTTAATTAAAATGTGTTTACTTATTATATTGTCTAAACTATCCCATTAATAATCTAATCAGAGAGAGAGAGAGTTGTTATTAACATTTACAATTGCATCTAGTTTTAATTATTATTCAGTTAACTCCTTAAGCGTATCTTTAATAATAATAGAACGAATCGATTATGTATTAAATACTTATCCTTTAAATTATATTGTGAATATAAACATACTGTAACCATCCGAGTGAGTAAGCTACTGTATAATAATCAATATAACTAACAGGTGAGTCACATTTAACTGTTACTGAAGTGTAGCCGCAACATAATGAGATCATTATGAAATATCTAGTCTTCACTTGTCTTACTGTCAGACCACTGTAAATTAAAACATCCAAAAGCTTGTAGTATGATGCCGAACAGAATACTAGGGTAAGATGGATTATACCATTACCTACCACCTATTCAGCTGGTAATGGGTCAATTAAGTGAGACTAGCCACTGCTCCGTGATAGACCAGGATCATTAGTCGTTGCTGTGCTATAAAATTCACTTCCCCAGTCCGGATTCTACTATGTTCCTGTGCGTCATGCTCGTTGGATTGTTCATCTATCATTTCCTCTTATCTCTTCCTCTCTGCACCTTGTGCTCCAAACTACACTGTTACAGTCATCGTCACTCACATTCACATTCCTGAGCACGGACAGTTCACATTCTCCGATGCTTGAATAAACCTTCTCGTTAATTGTGAACTAACATTAGTTCGTCTTTTAGCATACTTTCACGTCTAGATGGACTCTTCTTTGTTGGTTTTGTCTTTATCGTCTAAAGAATTACTGGAAACTTTAAACTAACGATCTTATAAATTATATTAGCTGTTGGATAATGAGTGGTTATGAAACCTAATCTGTAACATTTTTATTCTAGTTTTGCTATCAGAAATGATAGTGTTTATATTGATTTATCGAGTTGCAGGTTTTTATCTTTGGTCGAGTTTATGTTGAACAAATTACGTTACAAGAAATTTCGATTTTTAATTGAAATTTAGGCAAATAAGTTGACTTAATAAATAGCTTTCAAGTAAAGAAATTCTTTAAACTGTTTCCAAACTATGAGATTCTTCTTGATCATTCTTATAAAGAAAATGAATATTGCTTATTTTATTTATAACTTCAGATTTATGAAATAAGTTTAAGATTCTTAAAGATAATCTTAAGATTCAGATGGAATATTACTTGTTTGATTTATATTTATCATTATTTTTCTCTATAAAATTTATTTATATTTCTCCCTCTTATCGATGGGATGTTTTAAGCTGATTCTTCTTCGGAGGAAATGATAAAGGAAACACTACTTAATCCATTGTTTATTTAGTAACTTTCCTTCTACATTGAAATGACATTATAGAAATATAGTAGGAGAGAAAACTAAAGTACACAAGCTTTATTACGGGCATTTGTTTGAGATGATCTATGAGCAACTACTCCAAGCAAGGACGAATTTTGTAAGACGAAGATAAAGATAAAAATGATTGCTTTTTCATATAAAAAATTTCTAAACTCCGAATAGATAGTGGGAAATCGACAAAGTCACGTGCTAAATCCTTAAGGCCATCAACCATTAATGATCCAAATATTTGTTATTAGAGATACTTAGTTTTATAGTATCAAGTTAGGAGATATTTCCACAGTTCTACGTCAGTTCTTAAATCTTTAGAGAGGACCCATTTCCAGATGTTGTAACTCCCAAACTTAGATCTACTCTGTTATCCATCAAATGTCTACTCCATTTGTTTTCCCTACTGACACTTCTCTCCTGAGAGGTCATCTAGAGCAGTTTGCACAATAGTTCACTTTCCTGAATTCTTTTGCTTTTTTTAAAATTTATAAATTCAAAATAAATAAATAAATAAATAATAATAATTTAATGTAGTTTCATTATTTATTTAACAATGTTTTCCTATTTGCTTTTCCTTTAACCTAAGAAATCATGTGGAAAAGTACCCTTTACAGGGGAATAACATTCAATATACAGTACAGTATTGTATAATGAGGGCTTCAAAGCATATAATATTACCTATTAGACGATTTATATTTTCAATGTATTAGAAGAAATATTATACAGTACTTCTAATCATATTTTGGTCATTTCTGCAGTATTCATTTGGTTAAAAAGGATATTTTATGTAAGTCTTACATTCTCACGATACTTTTCAGTGAACTTGACTTTTCTTTTTTGTAATCTAAAGTAAATGGATTTTCCTTGTTTGAACGAAACTTAAGACTGACTTCTTATAAAATATTTATGTTCTGATTTAAATAAGTCAATGTAAAAACGTTTCCAGAAAAAAAAAAAATTATATTATTAGTAAAAGTTTGAATCTATTATTTTTAGATTAAATTCTGACGAAAAAATATATATATATATTTCTTTTATTTTAATCAAAATATTTTCCGATTAAATCGGTCTTCTTGGAAGCATAGTCACGTACATCAGAGAATAGAGATTTTCTATTTAATTAATTATTTAAGCATTTATTTTTAGGAAAAAATATTTATTAATATTGTATTTGAAAGAGAATATTCATTATTTCCAACTTTTGTTTTCAAAAATATGAATAAATACAAATATATATATATATATATTTATATTTTATAATATCGAAAATGTAAATAACATAAAACGCTTTAAAAATATTTTAATAAATTAAACTGAAAAATAATGATGATAATTATAATTTATTTAAAACATGTTAAAATTATTTTCTCTTCTGTCAGCGCTGTTTATTTTTCTATAAGTTATTTGAAAATTAGCTGTCGTTATCTTTATCTAAAGTCATTTATTGTTATATATAAATTAATCATTCTCAACTAACTAACTAGTTAACATTATTCAACACACATCATTGATTATAGAAATCAGTAAGTTCATTTACGACCGGAATTAAACTAACCAAGCGAAGTTATATCACAAAACAATGCTCTTCCTCTTTAAATTGACAGATGGAAAGATTGATATCATGCAATTTTAATGAATTTACACTCTATAGTCTTTAAAATTTATCAAAAAAATTCTTAATTTGTCAAATAATGGTATATGTTGTTTTAAAGTAGTAAATTGGGTCGACTTTCTGGAATTCTTCTCATTAAATAATTAGATTATTGAAATATTTGGGGAAGGCCAAGATAAAAATAATAAGATGATAAAGAAAAGTTTAAAAAAAAAAGCCAAATATAATCAGCAGCAGAGAAAATGAACAAAACAAATAACTGTAAATAATCTAAATACGTTTATAACAGTTCAAAAATCTGGATATCTAACTGGATTAAACAGACATAATCAAATTTAGATTCGAAATAGATCCTCTAACCACTCCCTATCCTCTCCAGCATTCCTATTAGAGGACAAAAGAGATTTACATAACGACTACCATTAAAACAGTTTAACTTTATCCGCCATTTTATAATTATTAAGAGACTTTATTCGTGTCTATTTTGTCATATTAATTCTTGAATTTTTCTTTTTTTTTTTTTTTACTAATATAGTAAAAGAAAAAAAAAAATCCTAAAATTTATAACTTAATTAATAAATTAATTAGTATATTTATATTCATTAAAAAAACTTTAGTTAAGTATGCATTTATGTTTTTAGAATATATATATATATATGTGTGTGGACGATTGTAGGAATGGTAGGGAGTTAACCACGTACTTATGTTTTTAATTTAATATAAATGTATATGAAAATTTAAATTACAGTAAACATCTGACGCGTTATAAATATGAAATTCCGGTTAATAAATGGTGATAAAAATAAAACATAATATTTATTAATATAAATTAAAGTTTTAATGAGATTTAATATTACTTTTTTTTATCATAATGAAAATATATTGCGATATTTATATACATTACTTTTATAAAATTTTAGTTAATAAACTTTATTATGTCAATTACCCTTATAAATAATTATTGAATTAAATATTATATAAATAAATAGATTTATATCGATAAATTTTAATTATAATTTTATTTTATCAAATTTAGACATTTTTTTTTTTTTTGGATTAATTATTGGCAAAGAGAAAGTTCATTTTTTTTTAATTCTCTCTATCAAAAAGGGTGATAGTGCCATCTGTTATTTAGAAAGTAAACTATTTTACGAAAATATAATAATAAAGGTAATTAATTTTTTTTTATTGCTGTTATCTTTTACATTTAGTAAGATAAATAACGCCAAACTAATCTACATAATTTTAAATTCGTTGGTAACATGTTTTCCGACTATTTTCTGTTTTATCTCAAACGAATTTTTGCGTGTACAGTACATTATTCACGAATTTATTTATATCTGCTTATGTTGCATTTCATTATAAATAAAATTATCTCCATTCGTTAAAAAAAAGAAATAATAATAATAATAATAATAATTAAAAATTTCCACTCGTAACATTTTTGGTTATTTAAAAATTTAAAATTAAATGAATGAGTGTCTTATATAGGAGAATAAGATAATAGAGTTGAAATACATAATATCAAGTAGACATAACTTTAGAGGAAGGTCAATGTTTTGCGTTTTTACATATAATCACAAACGTGACATTTTAATGACCTTCCTTCAGTAACTCTTCTGGTTAATCCCTTAATGTTGGAAATGTCGGATTTCTGCTAACTTCACGCATGGTCCAACACAACACCCATTAACCCCTTTAAAATATTTTAAACTGTAAAATACTCATCTTCTCTGTACAGTATAGGGTCGTTAAAATTACGCTATCCACTTGCTAGTCGCCTTGTAGTGTCATTAATTTTAATTTCAAATCAAGTCGTTGTGTTTTATTCATTCAACGGTGTGGGTCTCTCAGTCAACAGGGGAAAAGTTTCGGCATAAATTAAAGGAGAAAAGCAAAGTTCTTAAGCGACAGGAAATGTAACTAAACAACCAACTCCAGCTGTTATCTACAACTATGGCAATCCTTTCTACGGAAGAATAGATTGCTTTTTTTTTTTATCGACTTTTTTTTATCCCCCTTTATATAAAAAAAAAAAAAAACTAAATTTTTCGAAATTAATATTACGCAATTTAATTTAAATTTCTAGTTTAGTACAATGTAGTATTTCAACCCGTGAATGAATGCACGAGTCGCGCGCATTCATTCAAGTATCGCGGATTCATTCAAAAGTGGGAATGGCGAGTGATGTCATAATTAGAATGACGTTTCATTTACAATTCAACGATATAATATTCATTTTTAAAATTATTTAATATGTTATTATTTTTAAGATTTTCTAAATAAACGATTATTGAAGTAATTGGTATTTTTATAATTCTCTCATCAATTTTGAAGCCATCGGCCTTTATCTATAACCATTCACTTCATCAAATGAGAAGGTTTTTGTTCAGACAGGTTTGCTTGTAAAAGAACAGCTGCCGACGACACTCCTGGAATTCATTTTGGATCTAGGATGACTTTAAGTCAGGAATTCCTATTTAATATGTCTGCGATGTTCTGACAATCGGCAGCTTCTCTATTCTTAAACCATCCTGAATTTTCGCTTTTTATTTTATTCATGGCATTTATCCTTAATTTTTATTTATTTATTTAAATATTCTAAATCATATAAATAAATTTTATTCGTTCGTTTACTGTTCGAAAGGAACAAAAAAAAAAAAAAAAACAATTAAAACTTCCATTAGTAGCGACATCTGTTGACTATGATCAAAATCATACTCTTTAATTTAATTTTTTTTTTTTATGTTTACTCTTGATAATCAGATGTTAATATTATGCATTGCAATTTAAAATTAGTTTGTTGCGGTTTAATAAAATTAAAATGATTAGAACGCACTCAGAAAATGGCTGCAGTTTTATTTTGCGTTAAAATGCTGAAAGGAGAAACATTTTATAATATATTTAAATATTAGAAATGTTAAAATTTTATTAACAGTGGCTGTAAAAATATATATCAATAACGCGAATGATTCATTATAACAGAAATAAAATATACATAAAATCATACTAAAATATTAGAAAAAAAAATCATAAATTATCATAAACCATAAATTATGTCTTCAGTTTGAAAATTTGGCGATTTTTGAACTTCTAAAAATTTCTATGGTCATACTTTTAACTATTTATTATGCAATATTTCATTCTTAAGATTTTAAACTTATATTTAAATTCAGAACATTAGCCTATTGACCTACTGATTACTAAAATAGAATTATTTTTATATTCAGTAAACCTAATCTACATACATACATATATATATTTAAATTTAAGTAAAATTTATGATTTATAACAGTAGTTACCACCGGCCATTAATTTTCTTTAAACTTCAGAAGAGGTAGTTCTCGCGTTAAAGTTTCCAATGAATCTTACCGGCTTAGACATCTTTTGATTGCAGTTTCGTTTTTCTAGTAAACTTTTCTTGAAACAGGACGTCTAGATTTCTTTCTTTTTTTTTTTTTCTCTTTTAAGCGTAATACATTTACTGGCTAGCGAAGATCTTATCTCTCTCTATAGTGCTATAGATCAGAGAAGACATTTGGCAAAGTCGTTGAGGTAAAACTGAGTATCTTGAACATATGATGCATAGAAATGCCCCTTTTAACTCTACCTTACTGCTTCTGTCTAGGCAGGAGAAAGTAATAATAAAAATATGTAAAACTGGATAGAATATTAAATATAATGCTAGTTGAAGGATGAAGTAGAGATACAATTGTTAGTTTTTGTTTTTTTTTTCTTATTAATATTTATTTGATGTCTTAAAATTGAATTTATGAGTATAGTAAAAATATTTTTTATTTTTTTGACAAATTGCTAAAAATAAAAATAAAAACTGAAATTTTTTATTGAAAATAGAATATTTAAAAATTAATTTTATTTTCGTATAATCATAGAATTAATTTTTTCGTAATTATCATGATTAATTAATTAAATTTATATTTTAAATAACAGACAAAAATAAAATAATTTTAAATTTAAATTTATGTTTAATTATTTTTAAGTTTATTGATAAAAGTTAATGATGATTAGTAATTGATTGATAAAATATGGAGAGTTTTATTAAAACAATCTTTAGAAATTTATAACTACTAAACTTTTTATTATAAATTATTATTTTTTTAAGTAAATTATTATTAATAAAATATATAGTCAAACTGAATGCATTTATTAATTATATGAAATGTTTAATTTTGTAATTTAACATTTTTTTTATTTTAAAGAATGTTAATTAATCTAAAATAAATACTTTTTTTCGATTAAAGATATTACTATTAAATTATCTTTATCCTTAATATGTTTATAAAAATATACTAATTTTAATGATATGTATTTTGTAGCGTCATGTATAATAGTTAATAATAAACTTATATTTATAGTTTTGTGATTTGCCATTAGATGGCGCCATATTACAATAATTAGTTAACGTTCTAGCTACAGTATTTATTAATTAATAAATAATTTGTATACTTAATAAATACTTAAATATTAAAACAACAAAACTATTTTAGGTAATTATAAAATGCTATATTTTTAAAAAGTCTAAAGTAAACAATTAATTTACTATAATTTCTCATATTAAAATAAAACATGTTTCAAATAATTAATATTTATTATTTTTGAACTTACGATGAAATTTATAAATTGATATACACATTAATAAAAATGAATTTTTGATTGAATTTAATAATTTCTTTATACAAAAATTTATTTATATTTATTTTTCCTAAATTTTTAAAAAATAAAATAAAAAGATTATAATTTATCTCTTAATTACATTTATACCATCTCTCGACAATTATATTTCTTTTATAAGACAGCAGATTCTTTCCTTAATCCTTCTATCTTTAATCTGCTGTCGTTCAATCCCCGATCTTAACGAAACCCACTAACTAAAAGATTTATCTGAGATAACCTTTCTTATATTCCTATATGCTTAACTTTTATTTTTAAACCTCGAAAATAATTGAATATAATAATTTATTAACATTCTTTAATAATAGTGTTTTTTCCGAAGAAAATCAGATAATAATTTTACTTTTCCAATCTGTATTGTTTGTAAAGACAATCATAACCTCTGAACAAACAATGGCTTCGCTGTATTCTGAGACTAATGTTAAGATATATCCTATCATCACTTGCAAATATTGATCCAAGATATAAGAACTTACCTTCATGTTCAATCTTTTTCATCAGACATACATTAAAACTTTAATTGGATAAGTTTAGTGGGCTTAATAGAATATAATATGAAGATATTTTATAATTTATAAATACATTTTAACGGACGTTTATTAAATAACATAACATAAAAATAAATTGGTACTGTTTTAAAATATAAATAAATTAGCGAGTGGAATATAGCAGCTTCACCGCATAACTCAATTAATAGAGGAAAAGTTAAATTTACAGGCGTTATTATAATTATATTGCAAAATAGTTCTTAACAAACTGTAACTTTTTAAATACTGTTTTATAACTAAATAAGAATCGATTCATTAAAAAGATATTTTTAAATAACCGTAACTCGTATTAGGAAAGAAAGTTAAATGGGAGTGGCCATTTTTTCGTTTCATTAACAAGAATGTTTCTTTTTTTTATCTTTAGTTGACTTCGAACGACAAAACTCTGTCTCACGTCTTTTCCTTATATTGTGCACTATATATAATTAACTTTATCTTATCGGCAAGTTTCAGTTGAAGAAAAAAAAAACACTCAAGCAGAAAGAAGGAAACGTCGTTTTTTTTTCCTTTCTTTCTCTTTTTCGTCTTCTGTGCTATTGATCAGCTAGGAAACTCCAGATTTGTGCCATCAGGATTAACAACGCTGTACCCTACAACAGCAACGGACTTCGGCAAACACCGAAATTAGATAGCTACGGAAAACAAATAGGGCACGTCTCATGCTTTTTTTTTTTGCGCTGTCTTACGTTTAATCAGTTACGTATGGATAATATCGTATCATTGCTAATGTCATATCCGCATTAATTTAATATATATATTTTTTTATCTTTTATAAACTATAATTGCAATATAGCATTAAAGAATTATATCGATATTATTTCAATTATTATTATGTTTATCGAGACTAATAAAGTTTAATATCAACATAAATCGAAATTATTTGTAAATATCATTAACATATTTATAGTTGCAAAATTACTCTTATTATTGACTTAAGTTAATTCAAAGCTTTCATATTTGCATTAAGAATTGACCGGTTTTATTATGCGTTTTGTAAGGCCTCATTAGACGAAATTCTCGAATTGCATAGTTTTAGTTTATTTATGAATGAGTTTTTTAATGGAGGGTCGATTCATTGTACATAAACATACTGATTGCTAACAACGACAATAACTAGAAGAACTAACCAACAAGTGTAAATAGCCACAATGTCCAATAACCATTAAGGCAATACATGCAGTGTGAGTGTATGGAGAATGGCAAACCACTTCTCGTTGCGAGCAAATTAGTCGACTCTTACACAAAATATTGTAATTCATTATGCAATGTCCTGTTTCCATTTGTTCCTTATTTGTTCAAATCATGTTTACTTTTATATGTTATAAATTTTTATTTTTTTTATTAATAGATATAATTAACGATTTAAATTAATATAATTTTAAATTTTTAATATTGAAAGTAAAGATCAAATTATATACAGTAAGCTTATATTGGATATATGTTTAAATTATAATTTTAAATTATTATAATAGATGACAATTTAAAACAAATTATCGTCAAGCCTAATTAATTAATTAAATTTAAGATTATATTATACAGATGTTATTTTAAATAGTGATATTTTATAACAGCAAACATAAAATTATTAATATGAACTTTTTAATTGATATGCTTTAAAGTTTAACTTAAGGATATTTATTATTTTTAAAATGAAGCGCTTAAATGAAATTAATTGTTTATTTTGTTATCTGCAAATTATAGTTATTATATAATGTTAACTATAAATTTTGCGTAGAATAGATGATGTTAAAGAAGCCCGATCTTCCTCGTGCATCCTCTTCCAATAAGGACAGGCGCGAGGGATGACGGGTAACGGCGATCACCAACCAACATGGCCGACCAAGGGAGAGTGCAGTAACGATGTGGGTGAGTAAATTATCGTCTTTTTTGCATTCGCGATGCGTTTAATTGTTATTTTAATAATTATTCATCGGCATTGAAGATTTTGTGCGCTACTTGCAACAGCGCTGAGTTTTTATCGAGTAGATTGAGTTTAGAAAATTGGTTGACAACCTTACCCCCAACCGGATCAGAACTGGAAAGTGGATTATGGATGAGGAGTGAGAGGAAGGGGACGATCTTCGTCTTTTGATTGTAGTTTATTGCCTCCAAGAAACGTATTTGCCTCTTTCAACCGATTCGTTATTTTGTTTTATATTTTGACAATTTACTATGTTTATTTTACTATGTGAAAACGTGCTTTTTGATAAATGACTTTTCTGGTTTGAAAATTTTCTCTCTGTCAAAATAAATGAAAATGTAATATTTTCAAATTTTTAAAATATTTATACCGTTAATTTTTTAATTTATGTAGAAATGTTAGAATTTTCTGGATAAATTATTAAATTAATTAATTAATTAATTATTAAAATATCTGTATATACCTTAAAATTTAATGAGTTATTAATTAATAATGCGATTTTACAGAAATTAAAATTATTATTATTTAATTCTTAAGTATTTGTCATATTTTTATAATTAATTTTTAGTAAGAAATATAAATTTACTTCTATTATTATTCAATCACATCAATTTAATTTCACTTATTGTTGTTATATAAATAAAAAATTTATTTCAAAATGTTTTAAATGAAATTTGGTTTAATTTAATTTAAATTTTAAAAGCATTGTAAATTTAAATTTCTAATCTCTAGTTAAAATATATCTGTAATATTTTTCATTTGAGATTTTTTTTTAAAAGTTTTCAATTTTTTTAAATTTATTCAGAATTTTATCTTAATTAATATTTTCTCTTTATGATTTCTAGTCATTACACAGTATATTAATTCAATTTAAATTTGTAAAATTTACAGTGCTATTAATTAACTGGCATAGAAAAACTGTTTAAAAATTTCAAATAAGATTACATATTTTGATTCTTATCATAAAAAATGTATAAATTTGTATATAATATTTTTCAACTAAAAAGAAATTAAACATAATAAAATATTTATAAAATTCTGATTTTATTAAAATAAATTTTATTTGTTATTCATTAAATATGAACAATCAATCCACGTGGAATATAAAATTTAATATTTATAATGGGCTATACGTATTTTTTTTCTTAACTATATATATAGTAATATAAGAAAAATTCATATCAGAAAATAATGCAATACTATAATATGCCAGTAGTAATCCATTAAAATAAAAATAAGTTAATAATATGTTACATTTCAAATAAACAGAAATGATTCAAATTAATTAATTATATTAAATGCTTAATTTATTATTTCATAAGTTTTTTAAAAAATAATCACTGTTTAAATAAATAAAAAACTGAGTTCTTATCAGATTTCTTTTAAGAATATAAATACTCTATAATGCTATCTAATACTTTCTCATATATGAATATATTTTTGTGGTCATAACTTTTTCTAAATATTTAATATTAAAAATATCATAACTTTAATATAGGTTCAATAATTTATTATTGTATAAAAATAATAAAATTTTTGATAAAAGATATTTTAAAAAAATATCTTTTATCAAAATTTTCAATTAAAATCATATTATTCATTGTTTTGTCTACAAATTATGTGAAATAAATTAGATGTTTCTCATAATTTAAAAATCACATGCTATTACTACACTATATAATAGGATGTAATAATGTCACTCATTATTCACATTTCTAATGATGTTTCTACATTAACTTTTTAGCTAAGTAAAAAGTTTGCTTTTAGTTTTTATATCATCTTTTTTTAAATTGGCACATTTATTATAAAAAAAAAATTCGTTGGTTTTACAAAGTCTTTAAGGAATCATATTGATTTATACGAATTCACTTTTCCAGTAAAAAAATTAATTGTTTCTAATGTAAAACTTATAGAAATTTTTATTTTAATTTTCTTATGAAATAAAATTTAATAATTTATCAATATCTAAATTTTTTTTTATTTAATTTTTACTTTTATATTTTATATATATTTCTTATTTAATGTTTTTATAAATATTTGAATATTAAAAATTATTAAAATAAATAATTTAATAAATTAATGTTTAATTTATAATTGAAATTAAATTTTAATAATTAAAATATAATCATATTTTTATTTAATTTTTTTGTAATGCTTATAGTTATATTTTCCTTTTTTTTTTACTAATTGCTAAACTAGTTTTCAAAAACTTGATATTGTTAAAAAAAATTAGATCATTGAATTTGATAGAATATTTTTAGATTCATTGATTACTGAAACTTTGAAAGTAATATAATATATATTGACTTTCAAATATATGTTGTTATGCCAATCGAAGATTTAGATAATACTGTCTTGTATGTTTCAAAAAAATTACCTCAAATTTAAAGAAATCCCTTTTTAGAATTAATTAAAAAAATTTCTTGATTTTCTCTTAATCAAAAATTTTGAAAGGAGCATTGAGACATATCCTATTATGGCAGTATAAACTATACTAGTATCTATATATAAAAATGCTGTTTTATCACTTCAGTCATTTTTGTATTATTTTCCATTTGGTTGTACAGCATACTCCTATATTTGATTTATCTTTGCAACAGTTTCGGAGTTTATTATTATATTTTATTGCTTGAAAATACAGTTCCTCTCCATAAAACATTAATTTTTCTAATGCCGATCGGCACCATTATGATTAAAAAATTAATTTTTATAACATTAAAATGATTCTATATAATGCAGTTTTATACTGTATGTAAATTCAGAAATTTCCTACAATTATCTGGCATGAATATAAAAAATAATGGAATAAAATTAAAGAAATTACAGTACAAATAGATCATTTATAATTTCAGTTAATTTTTCAATGATGATAATAAGTATGTTGTAATTAATAATAATAATAAAAAAAAACTATATACTATATATTTATAAGCAGCAATCTCTTTTTATTTTTATGTATTTTTTTTCTATACATATTCAGTTCAAATTGAAACTAATAGTAGATCAATAGTTCAATATCTATATGATCCAATAAATCCCAAGCTATAACTTTGTTCCAAATGCATTCAAACCAATTTTTAATTATACTTGTACAATATAGATCAGTTTTTGTTTATAAGATCCTGATTTTATGATTAAATATAATTTATATCAAAAATTCAATTTATGAGTTTTATCCCATTTTTATGAGAAAGTTATAACAAGCTAATATTTCAAAATTCAAATAATTCACAAATTTTTAAAGTGGAGTGATATTTAGAAGATGCTTACATCATCAGAAACAATACACAAGTACATTTTTCATAGATTAGTTCCAAATTTTAAAATATTTATTAAAATTTTTGTGTGTTACTGTATTTCTTCTCCATGTATTGTGAATTTATCAAATTTCAATATAAAAGATAAATTTTCCATATGGAAATACTTCAGCTTTCTATCTACAAGACTTGGGATCAAATGCAGATACTATATCTCAAAATTTATGTAAGAGATTTCACTTCCATCTTCTATAATTCAGTTGAACCCAACAGTGTTAGCCAAATTCCTTCAAGATGTAGCGTTAACTTAATATCCTGAATATTTGGATTTAATTCCAGATCCTATATATAATTTTTTAAAAGTGATCTATCTATTGAACCATCCTTCAACTGAACAGCCTATCAAATCATGGGTGTGGATGGCCTGTAGTGAACATTAGTATATTGTACCACATAGTATTCAGTGGGATAGAAAGTCACATATTGAGAGAGACAAGTGCATTAAATTGTTAGCTTTTGAATTTGTTCATAATAAATTATTATGACTATTGTTTCTATACAAAAAAATTTGCATGGAAACTTCAGTCATAATAATTTACTATGTTGTTTAGTAATTTTTTTATTGAAATTATCACAACAGCAGTTATTAAGTTTTATTAAGCAATTTAATCATATTAGAATGAATCAGCATTTTTCTGTCATTGTAATTTTTATGCTGCTTTCCAACCAGAAGATATTAAACAACAGAGGAACCATTCCTGGAACTACCATGGACTTACCATACTATGATTGAATTGATCAAAAAGTCTTCAAGGATTAAGATTGAAGGTGCTAGGTCCAGATCTTTTAAAAATGTTTTGGATCTGGAATTGAATTTCAGCTTCTTCAGATAGTAAGTGAAATTTTGCTTCATGATCTATCCAGATAGAAATTAATATAATGTTTTCACACAATCCTCTAACTTATTTATTAAGGACTTTTTTTAAGAAAACTGCTTTTCTAAGGCTGTATTATGAAAATTAATGCTAATTATTGAACTACAATAGGGCATCTATTATTCAAACTAATTGGAACTGTTTGGTTAATCAAATAGTTTGAATAATCATACATATTTGACAATATGCAGTTTTGTATAAAAATTATTATTAGTCCTAAAATTAAATTATTATACATAATCTTATTACTTCTGTATTTTGAAACATGAAATATTATAAAAAATAATTAATTTAAAAGTGATTTATAATACTAATCAAAACATTCACACTATAGTTAAAGCCAACATATGATTTTTAATTCCTGTAATGACAAATAAAGACTATTTCTATGCTATACTGCATATATCTTGAAAAAATAATCAGAAACAAATGCATTAAAATGGCAGGAACAATACTTTAGCAACCAGTGCTATAAAATAATTTTTAATTTTTGTAACTTTTTTAAGCAATGGTTTAGATAATTGACACTCAACTATAATTTTTTCATCATTTATATAAATAAATGATATTTCAGTGAAAATTAAGTGATAATTTTGGGCTCAGGAAAGCATTATAATTTTTTTTATTTAAACTAATAGAAACTTAATCTGTGATTTACAAAAATTTTTCATTTTTATAAATCAGAATTAAAATATATTATGTATATTATCTAGCAGTTTTATATAATATGTTGTTATATTGTGGTTAAAAGATTCTATTGATTATTTGATTATTAATAAGAAGCAATGAAATATAAGCAGGATATTATATATCTTATCCTTCTGAGACTTAACATTGAACTAATTATATCATTTTTCTGAAATTTTTTAATCATATTAGTTTCAAATAATTAATATTATCCATCCTTTTGCTACAACAAATAAATATATTAGTCTAATTAGAATTAAAAAATTTATTTTCTAAAAATTGTAACATTTTCAACCTCAACAATTCAGCTTCAAACAATTGAACAAACAAATGCAATTTATAAAAAAAATTTTCAAATTCAATTCTAAACAGTAATTAAATAAATAATAAAAAATTATATAAATACAGATAGTCTTTGACTTACAATAACATTCAGTTTGAATCCTGTCATCAGAAATGTCTAAAATTTATGGATTTTTCACTATTAACGTTTACTAGGACATTATACATTATTTTAATAAACAAAAAGAACCCAAAATTACAAGAACTAGACACAAAAAAAGGATACTTTTTGAATATCATATTAGTCCCGAATATATCATATCATATATAATTTCCAGGCCATGAACTTGAACCTAGATCTCAAACCCATGAAATTTTAAATGACTAGTGTTACCAAGTCATTGCTTTCCAAGTTTTACTTTGTCATGTATGAAAATTTTTGTAACTCACCATTTTTTGTATATACTTTATCATCATTTTTTCTCATCAGAATGTGTATAAATTTTATATGATTTTTATAATCAACATTAATAATTTTTTTTATCAGAACATTGGGGAAATCTAAAGTGTCCAACATCCTAACAATAAAATATCCATCAGTCTGTAATTATAGCCATAAGCTTCTAATTGACAATTAGTATGTGTCAAAAAATTAGAATCTCAACTGCAATTCAGTTAATTCAGAACAACTTCAATGATACTGTAACCTGCAAAAGTAAGAGAGGTGGATAGCACAATATTCTTAGTCAATGGGAACAAAGATCCAAGATAAGAAAGAAATTAAGATCCAGCTTTATCATTATTCTACTTACCAGGTGAGAGGGGAAGACCCAAAACCAACAACTAAAAATTAGAACAAATCTTGGAATTCAGGTGTCCCCTATAAAAAAAATCTCACTGAGAGAGAGGAGAACAACAAGAATGACAACAACTGCAACAAGAGAAAATTGCAGCAAAAAAGGAAAGGGGAAAGAAGAAGTACTTTTCCTTTCAGGAGAGGAATCTTCTTTCTTCAGAGAAAGAGCCTCCTGCAATGGATATAGAAATTACTTCCAATAGACAATATCTAACATAATATCAAAGAAAGGATCAAAAATCTCTTGACAAAGGGAAGAAGAGAAAAGATATCTTCTTCGTAACAAATTTAAGATATTTTTGTCTTCATTCTGATTCCATATAGTAAAGAATGTAATAAAAGCATGAAGAAAAGGAAATGAATAGGAAACTCTCTCTCTTTCTTAGGTATGTTAAAAGGATCTGGCATAAGACATAAACTATAGCCCCATTTAGATTAGATATTTAGTTATAGTTTTTCTAGTTTTTTTATGTTTATTATCTTCAATTTATGTTATTTGTATAAATATATATTGCTATTATTTTTATTATTATGTGTATCAATAAATGCTATGTTATTTAATAATATATATAGTTTAATTGTCATTTCTTTGTGCTATTCTTCTTTCATTTCCAGACCCTGAATTCACTTATCATGCTTTTTCATTTCTTGGCCAGTATCCTTCTGATGTGCTTCTGTCTAGATATCATTCATTGTGCTGGACAATACAATCAAAAATGCTCCTGATTTCAGGTCCTGACATTTCAAATTTAGATGGTGTATACTCACTCTTATCTGCAGTCCACATCATTTTGGTGTCATGAGTGGAATGCCAGAGAAAGAAAGAAATCAATAAAAAACATAATTATGACCCACAGAATTGTATTGGCCAATCATAGAATATAATGATTACATTTTCATCATAAGTACAAATAGTCATAAGGACTACTTATACATGAATTATATTTAAAACAATAAATATTTAAGTTAGTTATCATACACTAATGAAATCATCAAATTATTATTAATATTACATTCTAAAAATATGAATTAGATCAAACATTAAATAAATAAATAAATAAAAGAGTTTATATAATACATTTACATATTTAAATCTAAATTCTCAATATTAAAAACTTCAGAGTGGCAATTCTTCCATATTGAAAATCCTATGCTGATGTCCATTTATATGCATTAGAAAGAATTAAAAACATAAAATAGTCCAGCACTAGATAAAAAAATATTTTATTATAATTAAAGAGAGATTTTCAATCACTATCAATTAGTCTATTTCAGCTTATAATAATGAAGCCTGACTACATTCACTAATGATGTCATACTTTGATATGTCAATGTTACTGTTGCATGGGATTTTTCTGTATTTTTTTCTCTCTTTTTTTTAATTATTTTATCATTATTATATAGAGTGATCTGTAAGTCACTGACAAAAATGAATAGACATATTCTATTCAATACAATCAAAAATAAGCATAAAATATCTTATAAATATAGATCCAGAAAGGCTTTATTACCAAGTTATAATACGGAAATAGTTTGTGTAGAAATGTTTGACATGGGTATCAATCTTTAA
>WUQG02441639.1:0-13542 GCA_011317285.2 Androctonus mauritanicus
AGGCGCTCCCATCTCGATGAGGTGCATCTTATCATTTTCTCAATATTGTAAGGGCGTGTCAAGCTGCAGTAGAAAGTTGCATCGGGTCGCCAAGACCCGTACTGATCGAGTTTAAGTGTTTATAAAAATTAGGTTTTTTTTTTTCTCGCGTGAAACAAATGGTGTAAAAACTTCAAAGATCTAATGATGATCTTGAGATAATTTTATCTTAAAAATGATGGCACGATTATCATCAGAGATGATATGCTTTGCCATAAATTCCTATTTTGTTGTTGCATACTATATCATAAATGATGACACACTGAACAATAAATTTAATGAATATAGATATACAAAGGCATCCTTAAACATTTTTCCTATTTGCCATGAATAGAAAAAAAAAAAAACGCTTCGCCATCGTAGCTATCGCTTCCTTGCTTGTACCGACTCCATGTTTAGAATAAAATACGACATCTCTCAAAATTTTGTCTGTTAATTCATTTTCTCATTCTTTTCTTGTATTTTATGTCTCGTGTACATCCGAATTATGTTATTCTGTTGTAAAATATTTCCTTTTTCCATAATTTTGTTTGATAGCAGGATTTCGCCCGAGGAAGTCTACTATTTTTTGCTTCAGTATCTCGTACGGAAGGTTATTTTCAAAAGCTTCTTTGTACCCTAGATAGAATCTACTTCTTAACAGACGGATCATCTTCGTTAAGTCCCAACTTTGACATAACTGTTCATCACTCCGCTGACAGGTCTCATATTTCTTTTTTTTCTTCGTTTTCTTTCTCAATGAATTTTAAAATGGCATCGGTAACTTATTTATGCCATTGTCTTCTGAAAGAGAACCGCCGCCTTCCCACACATAGTATTAGCACTATAAATTATGATAAATTTATGCACATTTTGCAGGAAATAAATACTGTGAAAATCAATAAAAAGCGGATACGAATCCTCCAGATATGTTGGAATAAATTAGCACCACGAGTGGTGCACATCATACAGGTTCAAAATAAAAGTAAACAAAAATATATATTGCAACATATTTGCTTAGCCGCAATTCTGCTCATTTTATATATTTTTTTAATAGCGAAAACCAAATTCTGATTTATTAATAATGTTGTGCAGATTAAAACATGTCAAGACGTGTCGAAACTTGTCTGATCGTATTTTCGTGACGTTTTTCGAAATACGATTTTATTAAAACGTTTCACCTCCATCTACCGGTAGATTCTGTTAATCGACGAATTTATAAAACAGACGAAAAATCGATTTTGCATTATTTCGTTTTTTTTTTAAAGATATTTTTCGCAATGAAAACGTATTTAATTTTTTAATTAATTAATTTTAATTTAAAAGAGTTGTACCGTTTAAAATTAAAAAAAATAATAATAATAATAACGTGACGTAACAGACATAGTAGCGTGTCGTCATGATAAGGGATCATAGGTTGTAGATATGTTGTCGGTACGCGTGTTTGTTTTGAGGATTTTATCCTGATAAACGAAATAATAATGATGCCAAAACGATAATAATCGAACCTTTGCAACTTAAACTAACTAAAAAAATGATTCAGTTCAATGTTGGGGGTAATTGTTTTCATTTAAAAGTGTGAGTAAAGGTTTCTGTCTCTGTGTGTTTAAGATTAATTCACTTTCGTGATATTAATAGATAAATCTGGTTTAAAAAAAAAAATCTGATTCTTATCACAGGATGATAGATAGATAATTACTATTTAGATATTCCGCTTATCCAGGTTTAAAAAGTGTAGATAGCTGATAAAATTGATAATGTAGTAGTAGTAAATCTTAATTCACTAAAAATTATTGGTATTCCTATGTGCAGCATGTAAATTATGATGCTAAGAATGTTGAATGCATAAAATATAAGACATACTATTATAAAGCACTTAGTCATTCTGAACATCCAAAGCCTTGTTGAAAAAATAAAGGTTTATTCGGTGCCACATTCTAAGAAAATGTGACTAAAATTTCGCTCTGATGAACTGATTTAATGCACAGTATTACGGACAGATAAACCCTATATCTAGATTACAAGAGTTATAATATGTTGTGGATTTGGAATCTAAAATACCATGTTCAAAATCGACAAAAGAATTTGCACCTCGGGATCTTTCTACCAGGAAAGGTGAAAAACAGAAAAAACCACTTGCTCTTGAACAACACCACAGTTCATAACAGCACTATAAGCAAGTAACAACATTTTAATACGTTATTTGTTTTCGGACTTGGTAGCAGTCCCTCATCAGTACGTTTCTTAACGTTACAACAGCATAATAAGAAACATACTGATGAGGGATTGCTACTGAGTCCGAAAATGTTTTACATATTAAAATGTTACTTGCTTATAGTGCTGTTATGAACTGTGGTGCAGGAAAGGTGATTTTATCTGTATTGTTTGTCTCCACGAGTAGCACGGCTTTTGATTTCAAGGCTTTTAGAGACTTTTAACCAAAACATTTCTAATTATACCTGTTATTCTTTTCGTAAGTTTAAACTATATATGTAAATGTAACACTTTCAAATTTATATCACTTAGCTATGTTCTGTGATTCTATAATTATATCATTATTTTATTATTTATCAGAAATTTTATATTCATATTTTCTACAGTGTTTGAAAAATGAATCAAACTATTTTATATTGTTCATCGGATATTTTAAGTTTTCGATGAAAAATTTTAAGTTAATTTTTATAATATTTTCTTGTCAAAGCAAGTATTTTGACAATTTTATAATTTATATTAAACATATATTCATCAACATCAGCCATTTCTATTTTGTCCATTGAATATTTGGATATACAGTATATGCTTCCTCTTTTTGTTTCCATATGTGCTAATCTTGTATAATCTCATCTACTACAAAGCAATTACTTTTCTTATATCATTTCTCCATCATTTGTTTATTTACTAGGATATCTTTTTCCTTGTCTTGATTTGTCACTCTGTAATTCTTTGTCCATTGGTTATTGGTTTATTGTGCTGTGTTTCGTCCAATGTCACTTATTGCTTCTAATTGCTATCATTATGTCTTCAACTCTGGTTTGTTCTTTTATCCAAGTGTTGGTCTTGCAATCCCTCCTGGTGAATCCTAATATGTATCTTATCATGTTTTTGGTAGTTCTGTTTTCTTTGTAAAGTCCATATTTCACAATGGTATGGTAGTACGAGTTTCCTTTTGAAGCATATCAGTATCCTATTGTTTCTTAGAAGTTGTTGTATCAGTCACATGCATACCATCCCAATTGCATCCTATAGTCAATTTCTCTCATGTATTCTTGTGTTGTAATTACTTTTCCCAAGTATTTTTATTCTTTTGCTGTTTCAATTGTTTGACTTTCTATTGCCATTGGTTGTAGATGTATTTCTGTATTAAACATGATCTTTGACGTCCCATAGTTCATATGTAGAACTATTTTCTCACTTTTTATCTTGAAGTCACTTAGCATTTCCTGTAATACATTAGATGTTTGGATGAACTGCACTATGTTGTCTACAAACCTCTAGTGGCTGAGATACTCTCCATCAATATTTATTCCTTTATGTTCCTAATCATTTATTCATCTGAATATTTTTCTAGGCAGACTGCAGTTTCAGTGAGATGCTATCTCCTTGATGAATTCTTTACTGGATTTTTATTTTCCTATTATATTTTTATAATCATATAATGGCTGTTGCTTTCTTGAGATGATACACAGTAGTTCTATATATTGGTGGTCTAGTCCCTGGTTATTTAATGCTGTTAGTATTGCTCCCATAATAGGTTAAATGCTTTCTCATAGTCTAAGAATGGTGTAAAGCGTCGGATGTGATATTCTTTGCATTTTTCTTTCAATTGGTTGATGATGTGTATGTGATCCATTGTTGAATAGCCTTTCTGAAATTCTGCTTGTTCTCTTGGTTGGTTCAGATCCAATACTTTCCAATCTTTTTGTGAGGATGGTTATGAATACTTTGTATATTATTGGCATTAAACTGATAGGCCTATAGTTTCTCAGATCTGCTTTATCTCCTTATGTATCAGCATTATGATTGCATTTTTTTTTCAATTGTCTAGTCTCTATCTTGTTCATATGCAGTCAGAGAATATTATGATGAATTGCTTGTACACTGATACTCCTCCTTCCTTTTAGAACTTTGATGTTTTATGTTGTCTTCTCCAGGGACTTCTCCACTCTTCATCTTCTTAAATGCTTTCTCTACTTCCTCTAGTAGTATTGCTAGGATATTGTCTGTATTTGCTGATTTTGGTCCTGTTTGCCTCAATTGGTCTCTTGGTTTATATAGTTCCTCTTAGAAAATTGCTTTTTTTCTACTGTATTGTCTAGGTCAGTGATAAATTCTCCATTATCATCATTGATTGCATTTGCTTGGTATTTGTCAATCATTGTATTTCCAAGTTATTACTCACTGTTCTCCAATGAGCCATGAGCCTGGCCATTGAGAACAGGAAAGATATATATTCACTGTAGAAACACTGAATCACTGTGTGTTTTCTCAGATTTTCTTTTGTATTACTTTATGCATTTCTCTATATTCTTTCTGGTCTATAGCAGATTTGATCTTCATCTTCCTTCTCTTTTTGATCAACTCTTCTGTTTTGATAGATATTTTCTTGATAGAATTTCTTGGTTGAATTCCTGCAGTCTGGTGTCTATTGTCTCTGATGATTTATCACTTTCCCATTGTATGCCTTCTGTAAGTCACTTTCCTTTTCTGGATGCACTTGGAGTCTTTTTTTTAACTTTAAGCTGCATTTTTTCTTCTTGGATTGTAGCTGTCCTTGTTGATGGTCTTTAATCTCTCTACTAGTGTTAAACTGATTGAGTATGGAAATGACTTTAATTGTAAAATTCTTATTTGCCAGGATGAAGTCAGTTTCATTCTTCGTCTGTCCATTGGGACTGATCATGTCCATTTTCGTTTCTCTTGTTGAAAAAGATGTTCATTATCTTCAAATTGTCAGTAGTATTAAATTCTATTAGTTTAGTGCCTCTTGTTCTAGACATGCATCATCCCATTATCATCTTTCAACTTCTGCATTGAAGTCATCCATGATGATTGTGAAGTGCATTGGGTTGGTGTTCAATTTTTCATCGATATCTTTTTTAAAAAGCTTCTATCTCTTTGTCCTCACTGCTGATGGTTGGTGCACATACTTGTATTAGTTTCAGTTTGTATCTTTTGGAGATCCTCATTATGACTTTACCCATTTGGTTTGAATTGTTGATGAAACTGATGATGTATAATGTCCTCATGGATTAGGAATCTTCTTCCTCTGTTGGTATTGATCTTGTTCCCGCTGTGGTAGAAGAGATCTCCACTTTGAAGTTCTGTAAGATTTACTTCTTTTTTCTTACTTCACTGTATCCAATGATGTGCCAGTTGATATTCTCTGTTTCATTCTCCAATTCTTGTAGATAGTCTTCTGTTGAATGAGATTGTCCACTATATCAGTGGTCTCAAACTCAAATTGCATGTGGGCCGAATGTGCAGTTCGAAAGGAAATGAATGGCTGAATATTTCTAAACAAAATTATAATGAAATGAAAATATTTAGATAATTACTTTCATTTTTACTTACAAAGATATCGAAATAACATTATATAATTATGAGATTATAAAACAGTTTTATTAATGTTAAATTGTAATACTTTTCCAACTATAATAACGATTATTTAAACAAACAGCCAAAATATCTTCGCAGGCTGTACAAAATTGCTTTGCAGGCCGCATCCAACATGCAGTCCACCAGTTTGAGACCACGTAGCCAACATCAATAATTGAAAGCAGTCACTCCCTACCTATGTATTCTTAGAATAAATATATCAAATTTGATTTTGATTTTTTTTGCATTTTTAAGATATCAAATTATATATATATATTTTTGTTTATTTGACAAAAATTTGAATATACAATAAATATTCAAATCTTTATCAAATAGACAAAAAAAAATATCCGTTTTGAAGGTTGTTACTTTTACACTATAAAAGGATTTTTAGATATATTTTAAAATAGTAGTCTTACGTTAAATTTTATAAGATATTTGCTTTTACCAAAATATATCTACAAATTTTGAAGTCTCCGTACATAACTTATTATAAAATAGTGATTATAATCTTTTAAAACGTATGTTCTGCTATTTTTAATTTTACAGGAAATAAAACACAAGAAATATAAGCAGAATACAGTGATTTTATTATTGCATTCCCGTTTATTATTATTTAATTAATTAGAAAGAAACTATTATATTCCTATTTACATGGCTTATGTTTTGTTTCCTGTAAAAAAGTTGATATTGAAATTTTAAAAGTTCTATTCCTTTTCTTTTTAAAGGAAATTCTATTTTTTGAAACTTATTTTTTGCAAAAATGATAATATACTTAACCCATTCACTGCAAACTACAAGATATCTCGTCATAAGTGTCTGTACCAAAACTGCCAGCTACGAAATTTCTCGTACTGTGCTCTACAAGTTTAGATTGGTTGCAATTCATGGAATAAGTATAAGTAGGAATTATTAGAAGGAATAAACAAAAATCTTATATAATAATAATTTTTTAAAAATAAATTTACACAATAACACTTTATTATCCGTTACCTGCGATCCTACCTCCCGGCAATGGGTTTTTCCCAGTGAGGATCATTACACGTCTATATTATTGTGCGGCACTCATCACAGAAATTTTATTCGGCGATGCCAGCTACGAAATATCTCATAGCTTTTTTTTAATTAATATAAATCCATTTTAGTACTATATCTGCAACTAAATATTATTATATTTTGTGACTATCTATGTGTTTTCCTTAAAATAAAATCTTGGCACCCAGGCTGAAATGCTCTAAATTTGACTGGCAGTGAATGGATTAATTGAAAGATTTTCTGTTGTAAAAATTGACAATAATGTTATCATTTGTAGAAGCTTTATTTTTTACTTGAATTTTATGAAAAATTCGGAAAGAGTGTCAAAGTTATACTATTGACAATAATGTTTATATTTTGCATAACAGTTGAGAATAAATGAAGACATAAGTCCAAGCTCATACATTTCTTTTGCCAAAAGACAGATTTCGAATGTATGTTATTAACCAAGTCTGCATTATTAATTATTCTTGCTTTTATGGTTTAGAATTAAAAAAAATAAAGTTTGATGGCTATGATTGCAAGTCCAAATTTAGACCCTTTGGGCCTATAGACACAAAAAATTTTAAAAAATAAATTTAAAATTGTTCAATAATTTTTAACTTTGCTTTTGAGGTCTCATATTGTAAGGGTCCTAGGTACATGCCTGTTGTGTCTAGTAGATAATTGGCCTTGCATGACTGAATCAAGTCTCAAATGAAAAATTTTCTCAGGAATATGAGTTAAGCTTATTTTTGATTTGACCACAACTACCAATCTGAGCTACTGGTGATGTTGTCTTATTAATTTTTCTTATATTGCAGAAAATTGTCTTCTTTACAGATAGAGATGCTAAATTTTTACAAAATCTAAATAGAGAATCTTGGAAATCATCACATTCCCAAAAATAAAAAAAAAATCAATATAGGTTTCCGTGAATAGTTTACGAGGCATTAATCGATTGTTTTAATTTTAATGATCGTTTATATTATTTTAGCAATTTTTATATTAAAGAAATAGCAAAAATTATGACATTTACATTGCTTAAGTTTACAGGTTTCTGTTGTAGATTCATTTTCGATTTTGTTAAACTTCCCAATATCGTTCCAATTAATTTTATTCACTTAAAATTACTAAAGTAAAATCACTGTGACATCTGTAAACTTTTTTCTTGCATTCTTATAATTCCTGAAGAAACAAGATAAATTTCCAAATATTTTTGAAAAATTATCTTCTATTTCTGTGAGAATTAATACAAAATTTGATCAATTTTTAAAGATAATTTTGAAAATGATAATGGCATCAGTATTAAAATAGAAACAAAATTTCAGTAGCATCCGAAAATAGATAATTAAAACAAGTGCTTTTAGAAAGATGCTGAACTGTTCATTTTTCAGCAACTAAAATTAGAAGCAATTCAGATTTACTATGAAAAATTCTGTAAAATTGGCTGCAAAACAGTATGATGGAGATCCAAAATTATTTTCATAGTTAGCAAAATTGAATGAGAAAATATGTTGTATGTTATAATAAAAAATAATAGGAATTTTTTAAAGTCAGATACAGTATATCTTCGAAAGAGTTAGTTGCATATCAGCAGATTGAGAAATTATATTATTTAAATGATAGAATATTATAAAAAAGAGAAAAAATACTGAAATAAAATAGTGACTTCAATAAATGAAAATATAAAAAATTTATCTTTTTCCAGAAAAATAAATTTTTCTATTAGTAATCATAAAACAACCATATAGATTAATTAAAAGCTTTTCTTCCAGAAAAGATCTCATGCCATTGAATAAAATAAGAATATAAAAATTTAAATTAATAGATAAACTGTTTTATTTATTTATTTATTTATTTATTTATTTATTTCATCTTGAGTATGAAGTACATTGGGTGATCCCCAATGTAACAAAATCACAGATATATAAGAAATTAATACGAAAATACAATAATGCTTTCAAAGAAATATGAAAAACACCATTGCATAATAAAAATACGTTACACAATACTATTATAATGACGGAATGCTCTCTTAAAAAATGAATTTGCGTATTTTGCAGTCCTGCATTTTTTAATATATAGGGTGTTCCGCAACGATACGGAAAAACTTATAGGAGAGGTAGAAGAGCTCAAAAGAAGCCATTTTTGTCTAGTCAACAGGGCATCTAAAGTGCTTTGTTTCCAAATTATAAGATGTGAAAGGGTCATCCAAAATTGTACTTTTTGCGTTATTTAAAGAAAACAGTTTTTTGAGCACCTTTTGTAAATTAACGTGTTAATTTGTTATTTTCTGTTTCTTTTCTTTATTTTACACCACCATAGCTACTAAATCGCCTAAATTTGTCTTATGTTTTGTCAAACATTGTCATATGTCAGTTTCTCTGTAAGACAACTAGTTATGCAGAGAAATAGCAGGTAAAGTAATTCTGAAACACATTTAGTCGATTATTTTGGAAATGGTGCATCCTATCGAGGTGCATGAAGAGAACCTTT
The DNA here is from genome assembly GCA_011317285.2 of Androctonus mauritanicus. Taxonomy (NCBI): domain Eukaryota; kingdom Metazoa; phylum Arthropoda; class Arachnida; order Scorpiones; family Buthidae; genus Androctonus; species Androctonus mauritanicus. The sequence continues at coordinate 9,127 of WUQG02441639.1, forward strand.
TATACGTAATTTTTTAATGCTCTTGAAGAATATGGTCTCGCATTTTTGGAAATTGCAAAGCATCCATCTTTTTTTGAGATAAAGTCGTCCTCTGAACATCTTATCTCAACCCCCACAGTCACTACCACAATGATCCATATACAAAGTTATTGCGATCTTCAACTAGTTCCCTGTGCCAAATATCATAAAAAAATGAAAAACTGTTTTCTTTAAATAATGCAAGAAGTACAATTTTGGATGCCCCTTCCACATCTTATAACTTGGAAACAAAGCAGTTTAGATACCTTTGGGCATCAAAACTGCTTTGTTTCCAAGTTATATAAGGAAGTGTGAAAGGAAGTGTGCTCAACTTTAAAATGATATAAAAACTTGTAAGAACCAGCTCATGCCTTGAATGCTAACTTAAGGGGATGCTAGAAAAGTAAACAAGGAAGGGCTGGTGAGAGAGGTTTGGTCGTGAAGAATTCGAGGAGAAACGAAGATAGGTTAGAAGCTACTGGACGCAGTGGATATCTCTGTGTCTTATATTAAAACTACAATATATATATAAACATTACAAAACTGTTCTGATATAGAATTGAAAAATATAATCTTTATTAATGAAAGTAGAAGATAAATTCTAAAGTTTCTTTTGTTTATTATAAAATTGTCGTATAGCTAATTAATTTATAATTGAAAAACAGTCTGAAGTTTATTTCATTTAACTATTGTTTTCGTTTTAACAAGAGAAACTCTTTGGTTTGTTTTATGCTCGTAATTTATCATTACCTTCCATCCACTTTAAAGTTTCACATAGTTCATCTAGAAAATTATGAAAGGAAAAATTCTTTCAAAATTAAAAAATAATTTTAAAGTATTAAAATAATATCTGAAAGCCTATTTCTCGATTAACTGCTTTTTCGCTTTAATAACTATAACTAAATAACACTTCTTGCAGATGTGAAAAGATTTTTAAATAACTATATTTTTGTTCGGTAGCTAATGTTTTCGGTACAAACATACCATCATCAGGCTATATACCTTTTGAAAAATAATAATAGGTTAAGTACTCGAAGTTCTTATTTTTTGAAAGGTACATAACCTGATGATGGTATGTTCATACTGAAAATGTTAGCTACTGAATAAAATTAGTTTTAAAAAAATCTTTTCATAACTGCAAGAAGTGCTGTTATTTAGTTATATCTGAAAGCATTCTAAATAGATTTATATAACTAGATTTATTTTATGTTATAAAAAAAATGCTTTTTAAGACTTGCTATAAATTAAATTAATTAATTGCAGAGATTATAAACAAAAATAATAAAATCTAAACAACTCGAATATCTAAAAATACGTCATCATTTTGTTCGGATTACTATTAATTAATTTTTGTTATAAAATAAACTGACGTTTATTTTTCAAATGTATTAATAATTTTAATTTAAAATATAACAGTTACATATTTCTTAGCAAACTGCTTATTCACTTTTTAAATGCAAACTCGAAATCAAAACGACATTCTGCAGTTGTGTAATCAAAAATTTTTTATTTGTAGCTAATGTTTTCGATATAGGTATACCGTCATCGGGTAACTAGGTTTAGAATTTTTATGTAAGTTAGTAACCTGATGATGGTATACCTGTACTGAAAACATTAGCTACAAATAAAAAATTTTTGATTAGGCAACTGCAGAGTGCTGTTTTGATTTCGAGTTTGTATTTATAAAGATTACTATATCATATTTAATCATTCTATTTTTTGTTAATACTGTTAACTGTATTCGTTATACAGTACAGTCTGTCTTTCATTTTCTCTCTGATATCTGATAACCTTGTCCATAGATCTCATCCAAATAAAATACTTGAAAAATAAATACAGGACCATATTTAGAAAATTATGAAATAATTATACTCTGATATGGATATCATCACCAATTTTCATTTCAAAGTTTTTTTTAACGTTTATATTCGACAATAAATAAACATTTTTATGAAATTTTACTTCTCGAAATAAAAACATATTTATTGAATTTGACAATAAATTGCACAAGTGAAGGAAAAAAGAATAGTTTTGCAATGCAGAAAAAACAATTTTTTACTATGATTCATATCTTTATTTGCTGTTAGCACATTTGCTAAGGAAAAATGCTACAGTTTGTTATTATTAAAATATTTTTGAATTTAAATTCCTCATCCAGCTTTACAGTTAATTATGCCTAAAAGATATCTATAATCAAACTTACAAGTTATTTAAATTTGTAAAATATCAGATATGCATGCTTTCTTCCTACGGGCATACATATCCCGTTTGTCTTCCGTATACACAAATCTTAAGCACCTGTACTTTACCTGCTTCCCTATCTTCCTACATTTAATTGGTAAATGTGTGCAGTGTATTGAAACAGGTAAAGTACAGGTGCTTAAAATTTGCGTATACGGATGTCAAACGGGATATGTATGCCCTTAGAAAGAAAGCACGCCACATGGAGCTCTCAGTGCAGATATATGGGCATTAGATATGCATTCGATATAAGTATTATTTTAGTATAATTAACTGAAAATATAAAGTAAAGAATATTTTGATTAGTATATTTTTAGGTTTTCTTGCTTAATATGCTTGTAGAAACATTATTTTCGATTCAAAATTGACTATTTTTGAAATAATTTTTTTTTTTTTTTATACACAAGTTTGAAGATTGTTCCATAATTACTGAATTGACACTCTTTTAGGCACACTCCTATGTATTCTATGACAACAGCAGGATTTAGAGGACCATATCCCCCTGGTATACCTGTTACAACAGCTGGAATTCCTAGGTTTAGTGCTCCTGCTTTACTTCCTCATCATGGACTCGCATCTCACCCGGGCTTTCATCATCCTGTATTATTGGCCACAGCACCAAAGTTAGAGTTACCTATCCAAGCAAATAATGGGTATGCTAAGATTTTTATGATCAGTGTTTTTTTTTTATTTATCATTACTAACAATTTATGATATCCATGCAGTCAGTCCATACCTTCCTTCAGAGAAGAGCAGAAAATTCAACCAGGTAAAGTGAATGAAACTAGTCCAAGAACTAATGGAGGTGGACCAACACCAAATAAGTCACACAATGAAAAGAAAACTCATATCAAAAAACCATTAAATGCTTTCATGTTGTACATGAAGGAAATGCGTGCCAAAGTTGTTGCAGAATGTACTCTGAAAGAGAGTGCAGCTATTAATCAAATTTTAGGCAGAAGAGTAAGTACGAAATATAATATTTAAGTAATTTTTCATATAACGCAATTAAAATATTTGTTTGATACATACTACATTAAATTACTTAAAATCTATAATGGTAACAAGTATGTGTTATTAAATGATGCTATCTACTTTGATATATTTTTTTTCTTTTACGAATGAGATACTCAAAGAAAATTTCTTATTAGAATTTTTACGAGTTTTTTTGAGAGTTTTAATAATGAATTATAAAAGTTGTGAGAGCAGGAGATCTTTTTAAGATGTAAGAAATATTATATTATCATCAGTGTTTGCATTTCATCCATTGCCGAACTTATGTAGCTCCTCTTCCTGTTTCCACTTGTACCTATCTTGTGTTGTCTATATTCACTGGGAACCAATTATTTTTGTAATGTCACTGCTCCATTGTGTTTATATTGTCAGCTAGTATGACCTTTTGTCTTGATTGACATCTGTGATACTTTATCCGTCAGTTATATGTTGTTATGTTATCTGCCCGATGTCATGTCACTTACTACTTTTAACTGTAACCATTATTTCTTCTATTCTGGTTTATTCTCTTATCCAGATATTGATCTTTCGATTTCATCTAGTGTATCCTAATGTGTATCGTATCTATGCTGTTTTGAGTTGTTGTCAATACTTGTTCCATTTTCTTTGTAAGAATCTGTTAATTATAACAACAATGATTATTTTTTTTTGCTTAAAATTATAGTATTTTTTATATTTATGAACTCTTGCATATTTATATTTTAATAGCTCAAGCTAATTTGATATATTTATTCGCTTTACTTTTCTCTTATCTTTCCATAAGACATCTCAAAAGTTCAATATCACAGATCATCAAATTTTATGGAATTATTCCGTATACAGGATAATTAAGTTTGATTGTTCTATATGTTTTAAACATTTCTTATTCAGTTAATCTGAAGTGCTTTCAGCATATTCATAGCCCTCTTCAGCGGTACAATCTTTAACCAGATATAAAACATTGAATATAGAATATCAGAACTAATTTAAGTTTGTTACTGTAGTAACGTAAACATTAAAACTAAAGTCTAAAATCTGTATAACCATACGATAATTCAAAAATACATTTAAATAACATTAATATTAAACTCAAAACACAAATAAGCACGATAAGCAAGCAGAATTTTATTCGTGTAAAACGTTTTCGGACTTGGAAGCAGTCCC
>WUQG02441650.1:0-13542 GCA_011317285.2 Androctonus mauritanicus
AAATATTTATCATGGGGTCCGGCCCCGGCCCGTCGATTCCCGTCCTCCACAATCCGGCTGATCCCCAGCCTGTGGAAGGGCTTGTTTCGCCCCGCCACTTAGTGTTCTTCCTGAATGGAAAGTGGCGTTAAACAAAAAACATCAGATATTTAATGGGACATTTCAAGACCCATTCAATAACTATCTATAATCGGCCGGATTGCCCACGTGGAAACGCCCTTCGGCTTTCCATTCTGGAAGACCCGGGTTCGAGTCTCGGATACACTTTGAAAATATTTATCATGGGATCCGGGCCTTGTCCGTGATCCTCGTCCTCCACAATCCGCCTGATCCTTCCGCCAGGGGTGGGCAACTTATGAAAGGGCTTGTTTCGCCCCGCCACTTAGTACTCTTACTGAGTATTATGTGGTCGCGAAAGTGTCGTCATCTGTTAACATAAAAAAATAGCTATCTATATTCAAATTTGTCTCTATGAAGATTGTACGAAGAGAATCAGCATTTGATCATTCTACTGATTATATTTTTATATTCAACTGCGAATAATTATGAAGTAACTTAGTAGCTTTTCAGAGAATTAATTGTTTTCAATTATTCACAAAGATTAGCATTATAATAAACTCTATTATCTGCTATACTTTTGCAAATTCGGAATTCGATTCCAACTCAGGACCTTTAGAAAAATATTGATATGTCTAACCGACTAATCTCCTTAAAGAATCCGTGATTAACTACCGATGCAGCAAATTTGATCACGGATTTTTTAAAGGGATTGGCCGATTATCTGCATAATATAGCACCAGTTTTCTTTCTAAAGTATCCAGGATCGGGATTAAATTTAAATTTTGCCAAGTATAGAGGATGAATAAAGATAGTAACAGTTCAGAATTCAGAAATAATTTTTTCTGATTTTTTTTGTGGAACCGAAAAGTGCTCGTTAATCCTCATTCTTCATTTTCACCAACTAATAACAGCATTTAATCAATCTAATGACATTCTTTTAAATCAGTCCCTGCCTCAAATATCGCGTAAATTCAGCACCATTAAATGAAGTGATAGATCCTTCATTTCCACATTTTTAAAGTTCTCTGAGATCTTCGTTTTCTCAGAATGGAATCTGATAGAGTTTGAAATCTAACACTTAACATGGTATTTCCTGAAATGTTTCCATGAAAAATTTCTAAAATAATTTTTTGTTTATTTTCAATAATTCCTACCTGTGAAAATGCACACATGCTGAAAAAGGTTGATAATAGGGAGTACAGTTTAGTTATTGTCAAGAATTTGACTTGCACATATGGAAATCACTTCCAATATGAGTATTACAAGCATCATTCATTCTATTTTGGCAGAACATGTCTCGTTTTGTTTCAGCTGATGAAGAAATTCAGTAAAAATACAAATTAAATACAATATTATCTTAATATAGACTTCTGACGATGTTTTTGAGGAATCCTAGTTGAGATACGCTTATTTTGCATCTCATCGGAATCGGTAGGCTCTGTGTATGAAAAGGCATCAATCTTCTCTCAGAAATATCTTTTTTTGATCGCAGATGCCACTGGATCATTCAAAGATATCGAACAAAATAGCGATTGGAGTGATAAAAATTAAACGATTCATATTAACAAGAAAAGATTCAGTACTCTCGTTTAACTATCAAAGTCATTACTAATGGGAATCAAGAAGTTTCTTTTTATTTATTTTTACGAATAAACTCTCTATTTCATATGAATATTTTAAAGAACTCTTTGACATCTCTACACAAAACAACAGTTTTAATATTCATGCAGATTTTTCTTTTTTAACTTAAAATAAATTTATTGAAGCACTTTCAATCTCTGGGTCCTCTTCAGCAAATCATAAAAAGTGTGAGGTCCCAGGAAAACCTCCATAAATTAAATATGCAAAAAAGGTTTTGCAACTCTATTTTGAAAATCTGAATTGCATATCTATAAATTTTATTAGGGAGTTTCGACTTAACTCTGTTGATCCCCATACTTCAATTTTCCAATCTATCCCATTACAGATGCTCCTTTTATAGATACCGAAGTGTACATTAACTAACCAATTGTTCAACCCATAAAAAAATCAATAGAATTAAATAAACTATCTGTATACATTTACATTATTTTTCACTCTTAACAAAAACTTATTTTATGATTTTATTAAACAGAAAAAAAAAAAAAACATAATTTCCCGAACTTTTGCAAAATAATAAAGTTACATAAATAATTAATTTATGCTATTCGATTATTTTCTATTGTATAACTGAAAAATTAATGTTATAATGTCAGTTTACATCTTTGATGTAGAATATTATGACCATTCTGACTGTCATCATCCCAACTATATTTTTGCTGACGTGCCAAAATGCCGAAGGATCTGCAGCCAAAAGAATTCAGAAAAGGGTAAAAAATTCATCTTAATATATTTTTTCAACGTGATTATCATTTATAAATATTAATAATGTTGAATATTATTATTTGTTTTTTTTTTTTTTTGTATTAATGATATATTAGGCTGAAGATGAAGTTGAATGGGAAAGTTGCGGCGATAATTCTGTGGTGGATCTAAAAGGATTGCATATATCAGATCCAATCCCCTTAGCAGGAACTGTTAATGTAAATTTTGAAGCTGAATTAAAGAAAACAATTGAATCCCCCATCAAGGTACTATATTCATAATTTAAATCCATCTCGAAAGATCGTTATTACGTTGCTCTGAAAATTAATTGAAAAAAATTTTTTTTTTATATTTATCGAAATATTTTCAGCAGAGAAAAATTGTTGTATTATTATTATTATTATTATGTTTTTTTTTTTAATTAGATCGAAGTTCAAATATGGAGGAAAATATTATTTTGGATTTACGTTAAAGGCATGGATTTTAACGACGTCTGTGATTCGTTTCCTGCAAACTGCGATGCAGAGTTGACGAATAGAGGGCTTCCTTGTAGTTGTCCGATCGAAGCGGTAATATTCTTTCAAAATTTATTTAATTTATATTATAAAAAATATAATGAATACACTAAATAACTTTAGTATAAAAAAATAAATAAAAATTTTTATTATTTTATTTTCAGAAACGATATAGTCTGGATTCGTATAAATTCCAAATACCAAAGTTATCAGTTCCTGACTTTCTGGCCAAAGGATATTACACAGCTAAGATAACAGGAACTCATTGTGGAGAGGAAATTTTCTGTTTCAAATTATATTTTTCATTATCATGAGAAGTTATTTTTATAAAGGAAAATATATATATATATTTGAACATTATCGTTTCGCAAAACCCATTTAAAAATTAAATTATGAAAGAGTCCATCTTTCAAATTTAATTTCTAAACTGATTTCAACGTTGTACATTATGAAATCTTAGTTATAAAGTTAAAATATATTTATAGAATATTTGATAAATGTTTTTAAATATATATATATTAAAGAGAAATTTAAAAATGAACGGAATATTTATAATTAGTATAGATTTGTCATCAATGTTTTGTATAAATCTAGTTATAATTTTGTTTTCTCTCCCTCTTTTCTCCATGTACAGATCTCAGTTTCTTTAATAAAACTTGATTATATTTAATGAAAAATAAGATATTTGTTTTTTTATAATTATTGATATAGGCCTACAATACATAAGTTTCATAAAAATCGTTGGTTCAATGATGCGGCTACGAGAATTCTACAAATATCGTATTTTTTGCGTGAGTTTTTGAAAATAATAGATAATCTAATATGAAAATTTCTCGTAATTGATCTCTGAATGAAAAATAGAATAATAATTTCTCAGAAATAGAAGAATGAATGTTAATTGAAATGATTTGAATCTTGAAGTCGATTTCTGAATCGGATCATTAGAAAGATGATGATTAGTCTCATAATGGTTTACATCGATTGAGGATATTGAAAAAGAAATTATTAATGCCGTAAATTTGTAAAAAGTTTCTTATAAAAGTTGCAGAAATGAAAATCCAATTATCTTTTCCATAAATGTGATGGGGTTGCCATCAGATAAAGGATTCGATTCAACGGATGGAAAATTCCCTGAAAAATATGGAAGCTTAAGATACATAATTGAATTCCGATTCTTTCAGAGTGGAAATATGGTATCATAATATTATTTTATAAGAATTCTTTATAAATTCTGTTTGGTGATCTTATGTTTTGGGAAGCTTAAACTAGACAAACTGCAGCTTAGGGTCTTACATAATAAGGTCTCATGCTTCACTAAAAAAAAGTATAAAATGGGTTTGAGAAGGCCTCTTAAATATTAAAGTTTAGGGACTATAATCCGTGTAAATTCGGATTGTAAAGCACATTTATTTCGACTATCCAGTAGACATTAATATCTTGAACTATTCGCTAGATACTGTGTTTCCACTCTGGAGGATTCGGATTCAATTTCGGGTCCCATATCTCCAAAAGTTTCTCAGACAATCTCATCTTCTACCTGAAGATTAACTTCATCAAGGATATGAGCTCCAGATGGGAGCTCTGGAGCTCATATCCTTGGTGAAGTTAATCTTCAGGTCCTGCTCCCGAGGTATGATCTCTCTTGATGGGAGATCATGCCTCAGTAAGTCTGTAATGCCTAGCCGCTTAGCGCTCACCGAGTAGAAAGCGGTATAAAATCACAAAAAAAGCCAGCTCGTTATGGATATAGAACCGATGAACAGCTGAATCAGTATACAGAATCGATCAGAAGTCCAAATGATCACAGATTTCTCTCGTTCTTATTTTTATTCACTTTCTGAACGTAGGATATTTAAATGGTGTAAAAATAAGGGAAAGATAGCTAGAATTATTTAGACTCGACTTACTGATTCCCATCTTTCAATGATTCTACTAAAGATTGAGATGTTAGTAAAGATGTAAAGTAGAAAGAAGAAAGATAACATTTAATCCCACCATACATTTATGAGATATGAAGGGACAGACTATTAGAAGCATATTCAGAACAGACTAGATTCTCAAATCCTTACTTTCTGAATGGTAAGGGCTTACTTATGGCTTTGTTTAACTTCGTAATGTCCTCAGAATTCCAATAAAAAAAGCGTTGACTATTTTTTTTATCAAAAATTTGTCTCAATCATTTGTTTCAACATAGTGTTTACACTAATTTCTTAGAAAATAGGTATGATTAAAAACAAAATATCCTCTAAAAAACATCAATATATATTAATCTTGCACTGTTTATGAAAAAAATCAGTAATTATTATTTTACTGATAAATTTATGGTTCCTTCATTTAAGTAAATATAATAAATCACACTGTTAAAGATTTTTATTATATAGATTGAAGAAAGTCTATCAAAACTTACTTTAGTTTTGACAGACTTTCGTCAATCTATATAATAAAAATCTTTAATAGTGTGATTTATTATATTTACTTAAATGAAGGAACCATAAATTTATCAGTAAAATAATAAATACCGATTTTTTCAATTGATTTTACTGATTTTTTATTAAATATATTTAGAAATTCCATCAGATTTTTCAGAATTTCTAAAAATATTCAACGTAAATAAAATTATATCATATTTTATATTAATTTGTTACACAAAATATTGTATTAAAAAATAGCGAAAAAAAAAATAATATTGGCAAATATTGCAACATAAGATATATGAAAAATTATAGATTTCGTGCTTATCACAATTATTTTTCTCTTTATTAAATTATATTTCTTAATTTATCTTTATGATTGAATTAAATTGTCATACATGAAAAACATACTTTAGGATGATTAATTAGATTTTCAACACGAGAAATATATTGTTATGAGAATTTTCCATTCTCACTATAATATTCTGATATCAATCAATAAAAAATTAATAAAATAAATTATTAGATTATCAATATATTATAAATTTACAAAGCTATTCTTGCGATGAATCGGCAAAATTTTACTTTGACTGCCTCGCGTTTTCGCGTCTGATTCTAGTGCGACGCGTCTATGAATAATAAATCGCGTTATAGCGCGTCTTAATGCCTGTCGCTTTTTTCGCGATCGATAAAGTAGATGTTAATATGCATTTACATGCATATTAACATCTACTTTATCGAGCACGGAAAAACATTTATTTATATTTTAAATATGCATATTAACATCGATTTTAATATACGCATATGGCGCCGCGAAAACGCGAGGCAGTCAAAGTAGAATCCTATCGATGAATCTAATAATTTAGCAAATTTTCGTCACTCGTGAGAAGAATTTTTAAAATCCTTAATTAAACTTGAGATTTTTTTATTTTATTTTAAAACTTATTCCGAGAATTAATTATTATTCTGTAAAAATATTATCTAATAAACACTTTCTTCTTATATCACTCATACAAAACAATGCATCACCTTGACATTAATATATCGCTAAAAACAATCACCACATAGACGTTAAAAAAAAAAAAAAAGATAAAACCAGACACGAAATATTAATAATTTTAGAATAGTAATGGATTTTTAACTTAGAGCAATTAATGCAAAAAAATTTGCATCAAGTACATTTTTTCGCATTTACCACATTAAATCTTGAAATTTTATAATTAAGAAAATTTTTAATTTGCATGATTGTTATAACTGATTAATTGAAGGCCTCAGAGAAGAAAACCATAAGTTGAAAAAATTATTTAAAATTAATTTTGTGTTCTTTATAAGCAATAAAGAACCAGATAGATGCAGTATGGTAGTCATAAAAAGTGTTGTAGTTCGTCGGTGCAATTATAAAATGTCTTAAATGCATTTAAATGACGCAAATCTATATTTACATAAAAGGCTGCAGATCATTTGTATGGTGGAATATTGCGTGAAAATTTAATAATACACAAGTTGTTAATAATTTACAAGGTGATTATTATCTTCATAATCTCTCAGGCTATGTTGGTGCAACCTTGTTTACACAAGGTTGCACCAACATAGCCTGAGGGATTATGAAGATAATAGTTTTATTCTTCGGTTACTTTCAACTCAATCAAGAAAACATTGCTTTGGTTAATTATATGTCACGTTTTTTTTCTTGTTTTGAATTTTTACATATATTTATTGAATGTTTGACATTATATATACACCAATTTCATTATTCTTCTAATTTAATTTCGCCATTTCTATACATAAATCTAAAATATATAAGATTAATGATCCAGTACAGGTAAGATGGAAATCGAGGTTAAGATCGATTAATCGATCATTTGACAGTTTTCATTATTTAATTTTGAATTTTTTTAATCTTACTTTCTGAAGGAAAGTGAGTATTCTTATGCTGATCACTATGCAGTCCGTTGTCTGTATCTCCCTACTAATAAATTTAAACTAATGAGTATGCTTTTACGAAATTTCGTAGCGATATTCTGCCATTAAAATTCACCTTGAAGCTATTAGTTAATCATTTAAAAATAGCGGACGTTCAAGACTCTCTCAATATCTCTTTAAATATTCATTAGATCTATACGAAATTTGGCAGAAGATTCAGATCATTGAAGATGAACTCGATGACATATCAATTAGTCTTTTACTATATTAATTAAGACTAGCTGATTCAAACTTGAAAGATTTTCTCCTATTAAGACCGCGTCCCACCTGCTAGCGATGCGACGCTACGCGATGCGATACTATAAGCGTCAGAAAACAAACCATATGCATAACTTCGAATCGTCCCAACTATGTATCGTAGCGGCGCCTTCTGTGGCTTTCTGTAGCTGAAAGACAAAGCAGTTTGTTTTTGAAGCGACAAGCATGGTTACCAATCCAGAATCCTTAATAATCGAAGTGCAACAAAAGCCTATTTTATGGAATATGCGGGACAAAAATTATCATAATAGGCATACTGTAGATAAAGTTAAATTTAAAACGATTAAAACGATTTAATTAGAGCAAGTCTATTATTTCTCTAAAAGAAACAATCGTCGTGCTCTATCAGCCATGTTGTCGCTACCGAAGATCACTTTATGGGACAGACTATCGCTCATAGCATAGCATCGCGAAATGTCGCGCTTACAGCATCGCATCACGTAGCGTTTCATCGCTAGCAGGTGGGACGCGGCCCAAACAGCGTAACTCTTATCGTTTGACTTTTTAAGTTAATTTGGATTAATTGAGCGGCCCAAACAGGGTTAGTCCAACGCCTTCAAAGTTAATTAACGATCCTCCTCTAGGTGAATTACATGCAATAAAAGCCGTAAGCGATGAGTATGGGAGAAAACCAAATTTTCCGTTAACAAAATAAGTCGTAAGCTCGGATATAAGTTTGAGCAATCGTTAAACGGGTAAGTCGTTAAGTGAGGAGTACCTATATTTATTCTAAATTATGTTTAATTAAATTCATTTACTTGCTATAAATATAGTAATAACATTTTATATTTATTATAGCTACAGTAATTAAAATTTTTTATTTTGCTTTTTGAGAAACGGTATTATGAAAAATGATATGTAAAAAATTGCAATGAGGTGAAAGTGAAAATAATAAGGAGATTGAAAAATGAACCCGATGTTACTTCAAGATTTTGTGTGGTAATCTAATGATTTTAAATTCGTGACGCAGTTATTATGCGATACTGTAGTATGATGTTTTATTATATAGTACTAGGCTATAATTTTCAATGCTATAAGTAGATTGCACGTCATAAACATAGAGAAGTTTCAAAACAATTTTCTGCAACTTTAAATAGCCATGACATATTCTGTTTCCGCTATTTTTAGAGATGGAATAAGTAAAGTTTTTTTTTTGTGATAGATCATAAAATATATAAATATATTAAAATGTACCTTGTTTGTTATTTATTAAATATGATATATATCTGAAACATTTTCTGCTGCTTTTAATTATTATCTAATTGTTCGTTCTTTTTATTTAAATCAGTAATTTTAGCATAAAATAATGACAACTAAAATTATAAAATTTCGATTTATATAATTGTTTTCGAGTTACTTTTAGGTGATAGTATTGTTATTCATAAAAAATAAAAATTTTATTTGGCCTGTTAAAAAATGATCAAAATCGATTCGTTATTACTGCGTAATAAGCAAATTAGCATCTCAAAAATTTTGAACCGATAGCGATATTTTCAACAAACTTGATTCTCTAATGAGTCCCATGTATATTTTATCTAAATAGGACAATAATTATTAACGTTATCTTGCTGATGGACAAACTTAATTAATATATATATTTTTTCATATAATTTAAGAATAGAAAGGATCAAAAAAAAAAAAAAAGAGAGGATTTATGTGCAGGATAAACAGAAGCGGTTTAATGCTGATCATTGGAAGAGACTCTCGTTTGATACATTTAAAATTTGATAAAGATGAATTACATGCATTTTCTTATTTAGTATAAAAACTATGATCCATTTTAATGATATTACAACCTGTTATTAATAAAGATTTAGGTTAATCTAAACTTAGTTAAACGGACGAAAGTTATAGCGAAGTTATTAAGAAATGTTATTATGGAATTCAGATTTTTTATAAATAATTCCTCAGGTGTTTTATATACAAAAAATCATTCACTTCATAATTTAGGCGACAAATATCTTATTCAACTGATAATCAAACAGATTTTTTTAGCCAATGGAAAAATTACGGGCAGAGTATACAATCCCTGCTTTAAAGCAAAATAAAAATTTCCTTAAACTCATTTCTCTATTCTAAAAAATATTTCAGAAAAAACCTATTGAATTAATCCATTAAAAATAAAATCCATCTCGGATTAACAATATTTCCTTAATTAACATGAATATTCCATCATTAGCCATCTAATATAACATAGTAGACTAATTATATTCAATATAATTTTATGAACAATAATGATGTTTATACTGCACGCTTATACATAGGTTTAAACGTTTGATAATGTCAACATTGAAATTCCCTAGAAATTATTAAATCATAAAGATTCTGATATTATAATTTACTTAATCTAAGAACAAACAACATGAAAATTAATAATCATATTATTCAAACTTTTAATTCTACAAATATAATTAAGCAGGAATGACCTCTAAGCGCTATATTAATTGTTCATACATATGTACCTGTAAATCCGATTTTTTCTGCTATCTGCCCCTATATTCTTGGCTAATCTGGCATTAAAATTTTCAATACTGAAATGACGAACATTAATACCTTATTATTATGCCTTTCATTAAAATGTTACTAAATATTTTAAAACAGTACTCTAGAATATATTGATACAGGCCTTACTGTACTTCTTCCATACACCAAAAACGTAAACTATATAATATTTATTTCTGTTGCATCGTTATCGATAACAAACTGAATACATATCCTATTAGAAATATATAAAATCATATAAATTAATCTACATATTGTATATAGCTAGATTTACGAGTTCTCAGATTTATGAGTTTTTTCAAATATAAAGTATCGAAAAAATCGAAAATATGAACATTAATTGCAATAAATAAATTCTAAACATTAATAAAAAGGCATTTAAACCAACATGCATAACTATATAGTAAAGTACAATTCGTTTTGTAACAGAAACTCCGAGATCGGCTTCAAAATAAGAAAATTCAAAATGGCGGCCAGAAGCAGAAGTAGCTCGTTCTCTGATTTTATCGTTGTATTACGTAAATAACTTCTATATCTTGATTGTGTTCAAGATAGAAGTTCATCTGAATTAAAATTCATTTATTTAATCTGTCAATAATAATGAAAAAAAAAAAAAAAAAATTTAATATTAATATGACATAAATAATTTTTTATTATTATAATTTGCTTAATTACAAAGACATTTATTTAGATAAATAAATCATTGTTTAATCGTATATTATTGATTTCGTAGACTTTTAATTTAATTGTGGTCAAATTGCATTACTGAGAACAGAACTCTTGGTTTTAATATTATGTCTATGGAAAATCGGTTCTCGATTTATGAATTCTTACTTAACGAACTCGCTGAAGGAACGAATTAATTTGTAAAGACAGGAAATACCTATATATATATATATATATATATATATTAAAACTTAATATCAAACATAATTCTTTATAATATAATTTTCAACTTATATCTATTATTATCCCATCACACGCTCTCACAGATGTGTGTATGTGTGTGACCCATGGTGTGACCAGACATATCCTGACATTCAAAAAATGGCATTTATGATTGAGTATTCAATAAATGAACATCTTAAAAAAGTAAATAATAAAATTCCCAGAATGCTACGCACACTTAAGCATCATCCCCATTGTTATTAATATATATTTTTTTAATAAATCGATGCATTTTTTAAAAAGAAAGCAAGATTATTGGGAAAGAAATAGAAAGAGAAAAGAAGGAGTTTTTTAGTGGTACCATTCACTCACTGATTTATACTATATTCATGCATTAGGCGCATACTGCATGAATATAATACACACTGCCAATGACAACGACCAAAGACAAAGACTACTTGTTTTCACTTATCGCTTAGCTGTTTACATCAGTTCGAAGAAGACTACGATAATTTTATCGAGAATGTGCAAACGTTTGTTTTAATAGTCAGCAAATATGGATTTACTTGGGTTAACGTTAGTCCTCCGACGAAAAAAAACATTATTAAATTATTAATAAGTCCTGATAATCTTTACCAGAAGCATCATACAACAAAGGTCTCTCTCATACGGCCGAAATAAAAATTTTCTCCATTTTACTTTATAAAAATGCTTCTTCCTGAAGTAGAACGATTAAATCTTGAATCTTGATCAAGATCAGAACGACTAGCGATACCGACCGTTTCAGGACGACAACGACTAACAGAAGCAAGTGTGAACATATATAAACGACCTTGACGAAGCGACAGAGACCGAGTCTTTGGTCGTTGTCGCTGGCAGTATGAAAGGAGCCTTAACCGCTACTAATTCTGTAAGGTGATGGATGATTATTAAAATTCTAAACGTTAGCAAAACACGAACATTTTAACCTATCAGAGAGCTTTGTATCTTATCCGAATACCACGTTAACGCCACGCTTGAATAAGTGGCGACACTTAAATTAAAATCGCACCGAGTTCACGTATCTATTGTTCTGTATGCTTATGCATTATCATTTTTAATCCGATTTTTTAATTAATAATTTTGAGAGAAACTTATAGAAGTATTTTTGCCATGATATATGATTAATAATAAGCTAAAATAAATTTTTAAATGAATATTCTCTAAGTTTATAAGGGAATTTTTTAAAGTATAGTTTTATAAATAGACTAAAATAAATAAAACTCATTTATTTTTTGTTGGCTAATTTTTAAAAATTTTTTTCCTTATAGAATATTATTTTTAAAATTAAAATTTGGCTATATAGGTTTCCAAAAATCCTTCTCCACAAACAATTTTAGTCATGAGATAAGCATCTAATGCTAATCAGTACTTCGTCCATCAGATTCATCCAAAACTTCGTTTATCTCATTAACTGCACCTCTTAGGCACGAAGTTCTTTCGGAAAGTTTATGAATATCTACAGATCTGCGACGTTTATATAAAATTAAAGAATTTTATTAAAATTATAGTAAGATATTAATAACATAATAAGAAATGATGTTACTTTTGCTACTCTATAGAAACGAAAATATGTATGTTGAATTATAGATGCAATACTGTTTCTGCCTTTTTTTTTTACGTATTGCATGCAGGATGCTCCTTCGAAAAAAATAAAAAAATAAAATAAAAGTAATATTCCGAATCATTTTTCGAGGATGGCCTGATTTTTGAGGAAATGGGCTTAAAGTTTCGTGAGGTGGTATCCGATTTAGCATTTTCATCGATCTATTACTATATATAGATTTAAACAGACTGTTTGTTTACTATAAAAATTTGTTAACGTTTCCTCAGAATTTTTCTGTTTTTCTTTAATTTTCGGAAATAATATTAGTATAAATTTCCGTATATCAGAAAAATCGATTAATCTGTTTTGGGATAAGACGGATATTATTAAATTTTCGCGTTATATTTTCGAAAAAAAACTAACTAATAAAGTTTTAAGGAAAACGATGGAGAATTGGATATTATTAACCTCTTAGCTAATATAAATTTAAATATTTGATTGATGGAGATCATAAAACCGATAACGTCAGCAAACTTTTTCTAAAAAAAAAAGTCGTTTTTTTGGGGAAGCTAAGTCTCGCACCAAAAAGTGGCTTGGAACATTTTTCTTTTATTTTTTGGCGCAAGGAATCGCGTTACGAAATTATTTTTCGGACTTTATAGAATGCCTAGTAGAGTTTTTTTACAGGAAAGTATTGTTATTAATGGTGATAGATATTAATTTCTTAAACCGATAATCATTTTGGTTTTTAAAATATTTCATGTAACAACCGTCCCTTTTTATAGTTTTTTTTTGGCTGTTTTTACAGTATGGTGATTCGAATATAATTTTTTTTATTTAGATGTAAGTAAATTTTATTTAGTTTAGAAATAATCGAACCGACGTGCCCGCGTTGCGTCGCGAACTACATCCAACGCCGCCTGAGCAGCATAAATAATGTTTTAACTGAAAACTTTTGTTTCACTTTTTTCATAATTAACTTCAGGCAAGAACTGAA
>WUQG02441661.1:0-13540 GCA_011317285.2 Androctonus mauritanicus
GTATTATATTGTTTTTGTAAATGCTATACTGTGCAATAAATGTACACTTGCTATAGATATTTGTTACTTTACATACAGTTTTTATATTTATACTATTTTATTTAAATTATGTTCCCTCAAAATTTTCCAATGAAGAATAGCAAATTTGATAATCGGCGTTATCAATAATATTATATTAGGGTTCTAGGCTAGAAGAAAAGATTACACTTTACAAATTAGGTATGTCTACCATTACAGTATGCCACAAAAAATCAATAAAATGCCATAACGAACGAAATATTGATCAGTGAAGCCACATTTAGTTTTTCATTGACTGCGATAAATTAAAAAGAATTAAGGTAAAACTTATGTCAAATTTTAAAATCTATAAATTATATTCTATATAAAAGCTTTAAAATAAATTTTTCCTTCTGAAAAATCTATTGAAAAATATAATTTTTTTTTTTTTGCTTTTACAAAATATTAATAAAATATTAAAAATAATAGATGTAATACATATTTTAATTCCTTTTGATAAAACATAAATATTTGTAGAGGTAAATTTATATTAAGGCAAAATAAAAAAATGCTTATGACAGTAGATTGTCATGTCATTAAGAGTTCAAAAGATTAAATAAACATTAAATATAATCAAAGCTCAGAATTTTATAGTTCTTTGATTGCTCTTTATAGTATTGATTTAAAAAATATTTTGTACAAACAAACCTTTTTTTCTACACCCATTAATATTATATAAATTTCAATATGTGTAATGAATTACTTTTTATTTTGGTTTTCCAAGTGCCCATTCTTTCATATGCTATGAAAGCATGAGAATTCAAATAGCGAAAATGCTCTGAAAGGGAACAGCATTTATTGCAAGTATAGTACTATAATTAAGCAATGAAAATTCAGTATCAATATAAAATATTTTTATATGAGTTTTAATTGTTATAAATTGTTGTCACAAGTAGTGTATTTTAATAATATTGGATCTAAGATCCACTATAGTTAGCATGTTCTTCTGTACATTCTTTTACATATCTCGTTTTATTACTTTTTTGTATTGAATTAATATTCAAAAATATAGCGATGACTATATTTCCAATATAGGAAATTTTACATTTGAATAGAACCTTTTATTTAAACTGATTACTGTATAAAATTGTTTTATTTATTTTTTTGAATAATATGAATATAAAATGCTGGATTGCTGACTTTATCCAGAGATTGAAAATCACCATAGACCCAATGTTTGCAATCTTTTCCAAAAACATTTTTCAAAAGATCCTTAAAAGGTTCTAATCGATGAGGATAATACGAAAGTCGGAAATTACTGAAAATAAAAATTGAAATTTAGTAAGTGTAATTTAACTATTAATATTATTACCTATTATTTCTTAACAGATATAATAAATTAATATCTATTTATTAAAATATATTCTTATATTTTTTAATAAAAGGAAATAATTATCCTTTTTATTTTAACTTATAATTTTTAAATAAATCATCAAAATTTGGAAAAGATCTTTAAAATGATATATAATATGATATCATTATTTGAAGAATTTAAGTTCCCATGAAACCCCATAGGAACAATAGTCCATTCAGATTTTAAAATTAAATTATTGATAACATTTTTGAAGTCACTGTGAAGGATTATTAAAAACTGAATTCTATAAAAAAATTAAGAATTTGATCCTTTCCAAAATTTAGATCAGTTGAGAGAGGATTAACTCTAAATATTGATTCCCCAGTGGTTAAAGAAATCAACAATAAAAAATTCAACGAAATTACTTTAAATAATTACGTGTTTTCTTATGACATCCAAAATAGCCCAATTTCTGTTCTGATTTTGATTCTACTATATATGACACTGCAACAATACGCTTAAATTTAATTCGTAATAAAAATTTAAATAGTTCATTATGAAAACAGGATCAAATGATGATTAACTATAAATTAAAAACAGCTAAATTTAAAACATTCAGATTGACTGTCATTCTAATTATAATAATGACTGATTGAATGCTTAGAGCAGTGATTTTCAACTGCTGTGCCTTGAAAGGATCTTAGGTGTGCCGCGAAAATTTTTAAAGATCATTAATTAAATTATTATTGAAAGATATCCAAAGCTTAATAACTGTGCATATTAAAATTAAAATCTTTTTAAATTGCTTATACGAATATATCATTGTCATAATAAACGTATATATATATATATATATCTGTATAGTAAAAAATATATATGCATAAGCAAGGTTTTTTTGATCATCATAGTTTAAGTGTGCCACAGAAGTTTATAGTTCAAGTGTGCCACGAGATAAAAAAAAAGGTTGAAAAACACTGGCTTAAGATTTTATATGATTTTTAATTTTGAATATATTTGAAGAAATTTTCCTAAAATTCATAAAATCTCTTTTACTTTATTATTCATATTAATTTCAAAATAATCTGTTTGGAATTTCGTTGAAAATCTTAACTTGCTTGCTTATGTATCGTTTATTTTGTTCTGGGGAATCAATATTAATCAGAGAAAACTGTATTCTTTACGAAAGAATAGAACAACTATATTTCAAAATTAAAACTTGAAATTTCACTCACTCCACTGTGTTTCCTGCATATCGTCCTTTCTTTGTATAAGCACTATCAGTTGAATCAAATTTTGATTCTAAATCAGAAATATCCATTGTATAATCCAAAGTTACCATATTGGCTTTTCCATTAACATAAAGTATAGATGTCTGAATATCTTTAGCATATTTACTCTGAAATATTAAAACGTTAATTATAGTTACTGATTTATAAATTATTATACACAATTAGTTTTTAATAATTTATAAACAATTAAGAACAACATACATTGTAATAAATATTTTTAGAAGGAGTTTGTCCACTGTCAAGTGTATCATCATAATTTCTGTGATCAATCAAGAGATATCCTCCTGGTTTAATCATCTCGTAGAAGTTTTGAATAGCTAGTTTCTGTTTTGCTTGATTCCCTTCAAAGTCTTGCAAATGAGCGAAAGAATTTCCAAGGCATATGACAGCATCAAAACCCTTTCCTGGCTTATGAATATCATCAGGTAATGTGAGCCAATTAGCTTCTTCTATAACTGCAATGATAAAAATAACATTCAAATTGTAGCTAAAACAAAAGTATTGTTAATTAAATCCAATCAAAAACATCAAATAAATATAAAAAAATAAGCCAATATACACTACTAAGAAATAAGGATATTTGTTACTATTTACTTGTGGCTATTTTAGTTGAGGTTATTATTTTCTTAAATATTTAATATCTAGAATTAAATTTTAATAAAATTTTTTAGAAAAATAATGTACTTGGCTATTTTTTACATAATAAATTTTTTAGATGGATATTATTTATTTTTTAAATGAAAACATTTTTCTGAGTGAGACATTCTACCAACAATATTTGCATCAAATATCCTCTTTATTTTTAATCCAACTGAATCGAAATTTTTAGGAAACATTAAAATAATAAACACACATACTGTATATCAAATATCAAAATCAGTTGAGAGATACGACCTTTAGAAGAGTTCACGATGAAAAGACATCTATTCCTTTTATTTTAACCATAATGAGCTAAATTTTTCAGAACGCTTTAACATAAGGAACACTTACATTCCAGATTTGATCGAAATCGGTTAAACAATGTGGCTTATAGAGACATTTCTAGAGAAGATAATCATCCTCTTCTATACTTTTTAATGTTAATCAAACTGATAACTGAGCCAAAATTTTCAGATGATTTTAATTTAGTTATGATATACCTATATTGTACATCGAATTTGATCAAAAATGGTCAAACAATTCGATATTTAGATATGTTTATGGAAAAGGAATATCCCATTTCTCCCTTTATTTTGATCCGATTGTGTCGAAATTTTCAGGGGATCTCAAGTAATCTAAGAAACACCCACATTCCAAATTTCATTGATATCGACTGAACGAAGCTCAGCCAACATCATATACAGCGCATTATTTACAAATGACAGATAAATATGTTATTATTTGAATAATGTTCACTAGGGGCTATAAAAATTATATCGTATATATTGTACCAAAATTCTATGAAAACAATGATTTATGAACTATGATTTATGAAAAATGTCATTAAATCCTATTATATAATATCTCGAGATATTATATAATAGGATTTAATGATATTTTTGTAAAAATTATCTATAGAAAATTAATATTAGAAGATTTTAAAAAATACTATAGTTTTACTCAACTATAGTATTTTTTAAAGATTCAAAATAATGATACTGAAACGATGATGAATAATTTTTTAATAAATATAATATAATATTTATTAAAAAATTATTCATCATCGTTTTAGTATCATTATCTCCCTTTATTTTGATCCGATTGTGTCGAAATTTTAGCAATAAAATTATATTAGCAAGATAAATTTTAAATATATTTAAAATTTAAAATAAAGATTTCAATACCGGTAAATAGTTTAAAAATATGGTAAAAATTTAATGGTAATTTTGTAATTTCTTATTCGTTAAATGAGAAATAGTTTTTAATGTATGATATATAAAAATGCACTGTCAGTAAGGTAAATATTTCAACTGGAATAAAGAATAAGACTCTCTCAAATCTACGATTACGAATCATTACGAATCATCGATTACGAATGATTTACGAATCAAATCTATAAAATTACGACCATGGACTTTTGTCGATAAAAGTCCATGGTCATAATTTCAAGGAATTTTTTCAGGAAAGAGTAGTAAATCGACATAGAAGAGAACAGAAAGACTATAAACTTTTTCATATGATCACATAAATGACTGCAATCCACAGGAAGCATCAACTGATGATTTACATAACAATAAACAGTTTAGAAATATAATAGCTTCTATAGAGCAATCAGCAACGATCATACGAAAAAGTTCATAGATAAAGCCACTTGGAATTTTATATGTACATAATTTAATCTATTCTTAATAATATTTTTTGTTGCACATTTTTCTTCCATCATACAAAAATATTTTTTGATATTAAAAAAAGTTCAATGGCTTTCACAGCGATTTATTAAAACTTTTGTAACCCTATAAATATTTACATATACTGTAATTATATTTATATTTGTATTAATAATGAAATCTGAAATTTTCAATTTTAAAGAAAACATCTTTGTAAAAATTCTTCTATTAAAAATATTTCAAAAAATAAATGGCGAAATAAGTTTCTTAAGATCTAGATTATAATTAATAAATTAAATAATAATTATAATTACCCCAATCGTCAAAAGCTGCTTCTTTTCTTCTATTCCATCTTTTTTTCAATGCATATTTTAGCATCTTATCACTGGCATCCACACTTGTCATCGTAAATCCCGCTTCCAATAACATTATTGAATCGATTCTATAAAAATTATTTATTTTTTATGTTAATTTAAAACTATGTTAATAGATTCAAAGTTGCAGCGTAAAATTACACAAAAAAATTTTTCAATTGTCGATAAAAATTTTTGAATTTTTTATCGACAGATCAAGTCAATTCAGATCACTATCGATCATCAGTAATGACCCAACTATGATGGGCTCTAAATTGGCAGCACCAAAAAATATTCCTCGTGAGATTCAGGGGAATAATTAAAAGTTATTTCCATAAACGCGATTCTATCGACTAATTATATAATATAGCTAAAGTCTATATGAAAAATTCACATGTAATAAAAAAGTTTTTAATTATTTGTGTTTGATTTTAGTTTATTTGGTTTTTTAGTCAACATATGATGTCACTTTCCACTCATTAAAAATACTAAGTGGCAGGCGAAGCAAGTATGTCTTTCACAGGCTGCCCACTTCTGCGGAGTCAGCTGGATAGGGATCGACGCTGACCCGAATCCTAATGCTAAATGTTTTTAAAGGATGGGACCGAGACTCGAATCCAGGAGGAAAACTGAAGTGTTTCTACGCGGCCAATCCGGCTGCGTAGAAACGCTTCTTTATTAGGCAATTTAATTCGGTTTAGGAACAAGTGATAAAAAGATGATGTTTCAGATCACTTCGTGATCTAAAAATCTGAATAAAAACAATCGGTCAACAATGAAAATTAAATTCGGAATTATTGCTGGTAAATTCAAAATCTTTCGCGTGCTAAAATTAGGAAAGTCAGATAACATACGTATCTTACCATATTATGATTTGTACCTATGGGCGCAGATACAAAATTAATTACCAGAGTACCAAAATAAATACAAATATTCAATTTTTTATTCAACAGACGATGCCACTTTCATTCAGTAAGAGTGATAAGTGACGGGGTGATATAGGCGATCCATTCTCAGAGGAATCAACAGGATTATGGAGGATCAGAATCGAGGCTGGACTCGGATCCATGATAAATATTTCCAAGGGGTGAGACCCGAGATTCGAACCCGGATCCTCCAGAATGGAAAACTGAAGCGTTTCAACCATGGAAGTTTTCATGTGGCCAATCCGGCTGGCCAAATAATCACATTACTAAATTATGGTTTTTATTTATATTATCTAAACGAGTATTTATTTTAAACTTCAGTATTTTAAAAATGCTAAAATCAAATAAAATAAAAAGTTGCTATAAAATTTTTCGCGTGCCAGTAAAATTTTGATATGTACTAAAATTTACACGCGAAATTGGCATTGATTTTCCATCATTATTCTAAATGATGGAAAATCAATGGATGCATGCCAATTTTCCTAAATTGAATCTTTATTGAAAATTACCATGTATAAATGATTTTCAAGAATTGGTGAAATTTCACCTGCATAAATTTCAATTTATAATGAACGTACAAGACAAAAATGAATAAATAAAATATAAACGAATCATTAAATATTGCTTATACGCTTTGTGATATTTTTTCAAATGAAATTACTGTTTCATAAATTTTTTGTTAATAGATAACACTGCTTTTCATTCTTTAGAGTAGTAAGTGGAAGAGCGAAATAGACTTGAACCCGCGCGACGCATCGTCGTCAAGCCATTCAATCCCTTTTCATTGCTTAATTTTCTACGACCTTGACCACTGGCCTTAGTCACATCTTCCGATTTCATCGTTGGCAGTCTGAGATTTAAAGTATCTTACCAATTTAAATATTACGATATATTTTAACGTAATTATAAATAATTTTAGTTTATTTGTTGTTGTTTCTGAAGAAAAAACTCAGTAACTGAAGTGAAATTAATTAATTAGATGATTAGAGGATCAGTGATCAAATCTGGAATCCTACCCCAACTGTTTTATGAAACATTGGACGTAGGATTCCAGATCTGATCACCGCCAAATTGCTTACAAACAACCACCAATAAACTGTAAAGATTTATAATTAAATTAAAATATATCATAATATTTAAATAGATAAAGCATTTTAATTATTTATTACAACTTTCACCATAGCTAATGTTTAAAATTTTTTGTGAATTAATTTTTAAAAAAATACATTTTGATCTACTTTTAAGAAAATATATTTTGCTCAGACTTAAAACTAAAAATTTGTATGAGGCCCCGGAAACCGATCCGCGGCAACAATGTATAACAATTTTTAACAATTTATTTTAAATTTTAAGATCTTAAATGTGAGTAAATTATAGTCAAAACTATACTTAAATTTATTTCAAAAATCATAAAATTTCAGCCACATTTGTCAAAACGGATATCAAAGAGAAATAGACTCGGAAAACTCTCGACAAAACGGAAGATGACTGTGGACGAGGAACCTTCTTTCTTCCCTCCAGTTCCTCTTTCTCAGTAATCAACTGATGACTCATCATTTATCATCAACGAATAATATAAATACCTGAGGTTCCTGATACAAGTTGTTCCCAGTTTTGGTGTTGGTCAAGAAAGATGCGACGATATGGTCAGTGCGCCTGGTTCCCGTCGCGTCGCCTCTCGTGGACGCGATGACGCGACATAAAGGAACTGACTTTTTGAATTAAATGAAGAAAATATGATAATTCAAGATAAGAAACAAAGTCGGGATGAAGAATTGATAAATGTCAAATCAAACTTCGACAGGAACCAGCTGTAACTTGATATAGGAAGTCATCTCCACAAATAAAAGGGGATCGACCGCTCTTCAAAGACGTCATTCAAAGTATAACTACAGAAGAAAAACAACTAATTATCAGAAGACATCCGAAGAATAATTTAATTCCGAATCTATTTCCCAGGTATAATTTGGCGTAGCGTATTCGATCTCTTTCGATCTCTATCGTTAATTCAAATCTGTACTCACATCTTGGGCTCCTCCTATATTTTATAACTGTTAGAAACTTATTAAAGATTTATTGTTAGATTAGCGTTTAAATATATATATTATCTCGAAACATTGTATACTTTAATTAATTTCATTTATTGTTAATAAATTTATTTGCTTTTCATACTAATTTCTGTGTCCATCTTCCTTCCCCGGATTCCTGTGCCGCTTACTTACGCGCCATTCAAAATTCAAAATTTAATCGAACACTAACTCGGCCAGACCGGTTCCGAGATCCTCACAGAGGTAGAATTATCATAAGACCCCCAAACCGGCGACCTCACATATCCATTTAGTTGAAATCCGAAGCGAGCTCAAGCAGATTATATGGCTGACAAATTTTATTTTCCAAAAACACTGTTAATTATGTTTCCACTTTCAAAATACAATATTATTATTTTATCTCTAAAATATTTAAGTGTTGATAAAAATTTTCCGGAATTTTTAAAATAATTAACAAAGAATCAAATGTTCTTGGTTCTAGTTAAAAATTATCATGTTGACTAAAATCGAAAAATATTTTTTCATATATTTTTCTAATAAATATACTTCTGTATACATATTGAAATAATAAATTTCGCTCTTTTCCTATCCAATTAAAGATAATCTACATACTACATAAAGAAAATTTATATAATAATTTTATGTTAATCACTTACCTAAAAAATCCGTTTGAATGAAAAATGTGAATGTATGACCGAATATTATAACGTAGGTAACGAGGGTTTTCACTCCATATAATGATAATGTTTTCTTTTGTAAATTCTTACTAAGAAGTGTTTTTAGAGATTTAAAAACAGAAACAGAGGTCACATTCGTAAGGATTCTTTCTAGAAATAACAGTTATCTTTTTAATTAATTAAAGACAGCAATAAAATTAATCTTTAATTTAGTATTATATTAAATTTATCACATTTGTATGTTTTATCATTCATATCACGAAATATGCAAGCATAGTGCAGTTAAATTACGAAAAATATATATATTTTCTTGTTATAAAAGTAAAACGGACTTTACCTGAAAATGTTTTATTACACATAAGTGAACTTCTCAAGAGTATGTCTATAATCGTTGCGGAAATTACCCAAAACAACATAAGACTAAAAGTAATTCTATATAGAATATATAAAAATGATATTTCCATAAAAATCACTTATATATACTTGCATTTCTTATATATGAATTAATAAATTCTTAATATTAACGAAATGCGAGACTTACATACAAATTAATTCAGCTACTGAATAGTTCCTCCTTTCTTTTGTTTTGCAGAATTCCACTTTGATATATAATTGGCCATGAAATACTATTACAAAGAATAAATGGTTATATGAGAGTGTGATTTATACCGTTCAGAAAATCAGATTCTTAAATTTTTTGGCATAAATATACTGTATAAGGTATTTCCTATAATAGTATATCACTAATAATTTAAAAACGAAGCAATTGAGTTCCATCCTTCAATTTTCGGTTGTCTATCATCTATCCAATTTTCAAAAGCCATCAAGGGTTATCATCGCTTGATGGGGTCTGAAGTGATGCTATCAAATGTACCTTTTAGTGAGATTTTTGGTTTTATTAAAAACTAATCTAACCTTAGTTAAAATATATTTAAAATATTAATTGTTCATTATAAACATATCACAGTTACAGAAAAACTTTCTTTACTGCGCCACCTCGGCATGTCAAACATATTCTTCTCGGACTGATTCGATAACGAAATCGAAGCTGGATCTTCAAACCTTATATGCGAAAACTTTAATACGCCGCCATATTGCCGAATTTCTTAGATTTAGCGCTGTTGTGTACTTGATTAACCATGGTTCAAATGCATTGTTAGGTTTTTATAATGCATTAGAAAATAAAAGAATGGCTGTGATTCGCTTTACAGAGATGGTTTGAACCGCTGCAATAAAGATGTATGCTTTTATTACTATCGCAAATAAACTACAGGTATCCCTCCTATAACACGGCTTCCTACAACACATTTTCGCTCTAACACGATTTGAAAATTGCGGAAGCACTCATATAACAAGGTACTTCTACGACACAAAACATTTTCTTTAATTTTTGTAAATCCATATTAGGGATACACAATACACACATAAAATGCCATCATTGTGAAACACTTTGCTAAAATTAGTTATAAAGGCAATTTCGCTAGTTGGACGTGAGAGGGACGATATGTCTCTATTTTCGATTTCGATTAAAACATTGAGTTTATTGACGACCATTTTTTTTTTTTTGGTCAACAGCTGACGCCACTTCTCATTCCATTAGAATACTAAGTGGCGGGGCGAAACAAGCCCTTCTACAGGCTGCCCACCCCTGCGGAGGGTCAGCCGGTTTGTGGAGGTCGGGGATCGATGGGCCGGGCCCGGACCTGATGATAAATATTTCCAAGTAAAGGGCCCCGAGACTCGAACCCGGGTCCTCCAGAGTGGAAAGCCGAAGCGTTTCCACGCAGCCAATCCGGCCGACTATTGACGACCATTGAGTGTTTTTTGTTCCAAACTTTCAGTTCTTGAATAAAAAATAATTTTTTTATTCTTCAATAGAGGAATATGAAACAGAAGGAAAACTTTTTTATTCATAAACTTTTTTGGTATATGTTACGGAACAATTGTTTTCTAGTAAATTGTAGCGGATTAGATTAGATATTTTGTAAAGAAAACAGAAGATATACAAACCTTAAATGCAGAAAAAATTCAGAAAATGAAGTTCATTTCGAAGAAAAACCCGTTTTCATTTTAAGTGAACAGCGGTAAGGAAGATATAATTATGAAATGAATGTTATATAGGTTGCACACTTTTTTTCCTTCCTTTTGTTTTTATGTATATATTTTTTAATGTCTTAAGTATATATTTCTCCTATGTTTCGTGTTATTAATATTCTTAATAAAAATTAAGTTTCTTATATGGAATTAAAGAAAGATATTTGTTTTAATTGGTTTTGGAACGTAACTCCGAATTTTTTCGTTAAAGCATTCGGATATGATCCAATTCCGCAACAAGATCATTTAACAGTCATTTTAGATTGACATTAAAAAAAAAAAACAAGAATTTTCATCGGATTTACTTTTTCAAATATAACTTTAATAAACTATAAGATATAATAGAACTATAAGAAAATATTTTGAAAACAGTAATATTTTAATTAAGATTTGTATTACAGAGAAACATAGGCCTACTACACGATGTAAAGATAAAAACATACTTTAAATATACAGATTCAATATACAGTATTATGTTCAAAAATATGTTTAGATACAGTATATTAAAGTGATACTGTATAACTTCTGCGTTACTCTATAATATTGTATACTATATATGTTATGCCCAAACACCGAAATCGCACAATGACCGAAAAAACTAACCACAACGCGTTGTGGTTGGTTTTTCGGTCATTCTGCGATTTCGGTGTTTGGCGTAACATATACATTTTCGACTAGAGTAAGCAATTCATAATGAAAGGTAAAAATATATATATATATATATGTATATATATACTTGTATTTGAATATATGATTTTTCTCATTCTTATTTTATTTTCTAAAGTGCTCATTATTGAATAATGTAAAGATTAATTTCGAGCAGTTATTTTTTTATTAAGATCCTGAATTTTCCATTTCTTGTAAAATTTAAAAGCATGAATAATTGTACCATATAGAATATATATTCCTAGTTTATACAGAGTGATTGAACAGGTTGGAAAAAAATTGAAGGAGCATATAAAGGAGATAATTATAAGCAAAAGTTCTTAGGGTCATTTTTTTGATTTGGGGTTTCGTTAAAAAGGTATAACACTTCCAAAGTTTTGTGACGTGTCTGACGTGGTACGTGGAATGCCGGGGATTTTTGAGTGTGTTCCAGAGTTCATTCGTTCGACGATGCTATGTTTGCATTGAATATAATGGTTCGCAGTTCGAACAACTTT
The DNA here is from genome assembly GCA_011317285.2 of Androctonus mauritanicus. NCBI lineage: Eukaryota > Metazoa > Arthropoda > Arachnida > Scorpiones > Buthidae > Androctonus > Androctonus mauritanicus. The sequence continues at coordinate 12,208 of WUQG02441661.1, forward strand.
TGTAAAATTGTGTGTAGGTGCTGTACGATTGTATCCGTGCTGATGTAAACTTTGAATAATAAATGTTGCCAACCCTAACAGTATTTTACCTGTTATGTGACTCTCGGTAATAGAAGCAGTCTAAAAATGGTAGCGGCATGACTTATTTTTGACATTTTAAACATGTTTTAATATCCAGAGAATATAACGTTATAAAAATTTCAGGTGCTATATCTTTTTAAAGAAGCCCAAAATCAAAAATGACCCTAAGAACTTTCGCTTATAATTACCATCTCTACATACTCCTTCAATTTTTCTTCAACCTTTTAAATCATCTTTTGTAAAGAGAAAATATAAGCTAGGAACTTTTGGTTACATCAAAGAAAAAAATAGTAATAAGCATATGCATGAAGAGAACAAAGAAGTTACATTTAAAATAAAGTGAAATGTTTCACTGATAAATTCTATAGATTATATATACTGTGCTATATACAGTAATGCGAATATGGCATTATAATAGAATTTTATTTTAAGATAAGCTTTAAATTAATTATGGATCAGTCATTGTTCCAAAACTTAATAATCAACAGATATGATTTATAAAACGTTCTTTCAATGATTCCAACAAGATAGATATGCTATATATGGTAAATATGTTACATTAAAAACTGAAAAGTATGAGCACAGCTTCTGGCTATATCGAAATTGTTAATTTCCATAAGTTACTTGCTTTTATTAATGTGATTTTTGATATATAAATTTGCATTTAAACATTTTTTATACTGCTACAAAGGTCTCGTGTACCCATATGATCACAAGAACAGAACCCATAATAGGTTGCTCCAACACCCATGATAGGGTCGACCGGATTGCTGAATGATAGGGTTCAATAGGCTGTGACCAGACTCCTCCTGAAAAACTGGAGATGAGAAACCCGGTTTGAATCCGGATCCTCCAAGATGGTAAGCCACAAGTTTACCACGCGGCCATCCGGCCGATATTTGAACATCTATAAGTTTTATTGTTATCATAGTGACGGTTGCACAAATGGGCAAGTGTTCAAATGAATCTCTCTAACTAGTTACGCTAATGAATCTCAATCCATACTTCGATAATAAACTTAAATCGTGTATAATTAATATAAATTAAGTTTTATATTTCGTTTAATTATCATGGCCATTTGATTTCATCCACTGCTGGATATTTATGCCTTCTCCTTTTGTTTCTAGATGTATAGTCTGTTTAATAAAGATGTAGACAATAACGGAAACGGTTCGGCTTTCGTGCAATACGCAAAAACAGATGGAGTCACTAGTTCAGGAGTTGATCGTCATTCAATGCAGATCGGTAAAGT
>WUQG02441672.1:0-13539 GCA_011317285.2 Androctonus mauritanicus
CGGGAGAGAGAAAAATAATCTACTAAGGTAGATTTTCTTTCTTCCCTCTTCTTTCGATGTTCGATTAATTATTATTTGAGATAGTGTAGAGTGACATCTCGCAACAGGTTCGAATTCCGTATCCCATAACATTCTCTTATTATTTACATATTATTTTTATGGAGTTGGTCCGTAATTGGCCTGTTAAAACAGATCAATGTTGCTGATGTTGTACACGAATTATATGGTTACCATTCCCTTGGGACCTCACAGAACATTGTACGTTCGGAATGTCAAGATGATATGTGTTAATTATCCCAGGAACGTTTTAACGATGTAAGTCGTGAAAAACAAGGAGATAAATCTTTGTAGGCCTAATATCCGAAACCGGGAATGTTGCGAGGTTATATCTAATTGCAACGTGAATAGCAACAGTCTCCGAGAGAGAGACTACTCATTTGTTTGTCACCAGCAAGACTATAAATTACACTTTTGGATGATAAGTAACTCATTGGCTTGCCATCTTTACGAGTTCAAGGGTATCCGTCCACCTCTGTTCCTAATTAAACCAAGCAAAGTTTCAACTTGTGGGAAAATTACAATGTCAGAAAGGGAATCGAATAACATGCAGGTGGTGGGAAAACAGAATCTTAGGAATGCAACTGGGGAAAACCCAGCTATTGAAAAGGGGGGAAGAAAAAAGATATAATCACTAACGCATGAAAGGGTCTGGGCAGTCAGGGAGAAACTGTTGAGGCAGTCAGAAGTAAAACATCAAAGAGATCAGACAGAAACTATCAGAGAAGTCAAACGTCGAGAGAGATAGTCCCAATCTCGAACTTACCTAACAGATTCAGGCAATCTTATAGTGTTTTGTTATAGTTAATTTGTATATTGAAGAAGAAGAGAAGAAAAGAAAAAGAAAACTACATCTGCATTCAGCATCCTCGTCAAATAAAAGGACTAAAGACTGTGCTACTAAATTTTAATTGGACTAGAGACTGTGTGTATGTTTGTGCGCTGGAAGAAAGAAAGGAAAAGGAAGTTCCGTATTCATCGGTTATTGATTTATTCTCCCAAATTAATTAAGGTATTTATCCTTCTTGGAGAAAGTGTGCCTCCAAACGTGTAAATATACTCTCTCTCTCTCAATAAAGATCCCAGGTTCATACAAACTGTGGTAGCAGTCTCTGTTTGTGTCGAGAGTCATTCTCACTTTGCCATTCTTACCACATGCATCTGACCACACAACCACAGTAGGCTAATGTCTGTCCTCTTGTTCATGTCATCCATCTGGGTTCCTCACAATTTAAATTATTGTAGAGATTTTGGAATTTGAATGGTTATGTTATTAAGTAATATAAAAATGGAAATGATTTCACAAGAAATATGCTTAAAGTAAAATACTAATTTTAGTTTTGAAAGTGACTATAAAATAAAAATTGAAATATATATTTATTATAATATATTATGATAAAATATAAGATATTCAGCACTACAAATTGATGATTAGTTTAACATAAATGCAAAAGTACTACTACTGCTTGAAATTCTATTTAATAATGCTTAAGATCACAGCACATGAAGCAGTGAGATAAAAAATTAAGGTTTATTAACAACAAAAACGTTTTCAGTATCAGCTGATGTGCAACTGAAGATGGTATAGCTGATACTGAAAATGTTTTTGTTAATAAACCTTAATTTTTTATCTCACTGCTTCATGTGCTGTGATCTTAAGCATTACTATGTAAAATAAAATACAATGAAAATAGTAAAATAAACTAGCGATCTCAATTTCAATTTTGCACAACATTTAAAATCATATGAGACATATTAATTTTCATAATTTTTTACGGAACACTTATTGACCTTCCACAGAACGTAGTTTAGGAAATGCTGCTCTAGCATTAAACCAATATAATGTAATGCTTACAAATTTTTTAAGGATAAGTAAGTTTATTGATTTAAATAGTTTTATATACCAAACAAATAAATTGTTGGCCTCTTCAACTTTCATCAGTTATCAAGTTCCATTCTGGATAACTTTTCAGTTATCCAGAACTTAATCAGGTACATAGTGTTCCAAAGAAATCTATATTACAAATAGTCTTTAAATAAAATTCATAATCATGGTAATAATATCTTCATAACCAACTACAATTCTCAATCATCATATCTGTCAAATATTGTAATCAATTACAAATATACTGATAACCATGGTTAAGAATTTGATCTAAAGACAATTCATAATGCATATTTTTTTACATTAAAAGTACTATATAAAAATAAAATGACATACTGTTAGATTGCTATATGTAACTTTTATTCAGAAATAATGCATTAAGATTTCACTGTAATATCATCTTTTTAACAAAATAATGATCATAATATACAGTGTTCACAAAATCCATGAAACATTATAAATGGCTATATTTTCATAGAGAAACATGGATATATGTTTGCATGATTATAAAATGAAAGATGCACTCACTAAATTATGTTTCCACATCTAAAAAATATTCAATGTATCCACCATTGATCACATGGCACATATTCATCCTATTGTCCAGTTCAGCTCATTCCCTACTCAACATGTCAGAGATGAATGTGGCAATGGTAGCTGTGATACAGTGTCACAGATTCTGGAGATCTTGCAGTAGGCATGGTTGAAAGATTCTGTCGTTCACATAAGCCTACAAAAAGTTACATGGGATCAAGTCTGGTGATCTTGGTGACCAGCATGTGAATGCCTAGTCATGTGCTGAGATACAGCCAATCCAACAATGATCACAATGGAGACTTTATCCTGTAGTTAGATGGTGCTCTATCACATTTCAACAGTGATGTTTGTGCATATTTGAACAAAAAATTGCTGCATCATTGAATTGGCTATGTTTCAGCACATGAGCAGGCACTCACATACTGGCCATCAAGGTCACCAGATTTGACATGATGTGATTTCTTGTAGAGTTATGGTGAAGGACAAAGTCTTTGTACATAACTACCACAAGACCTCCAGAATCTGCGACACCACATCACAGCTGCCACTGCCACATTCCCCTGACATGCAGAGAATATATGCCAAAATGAACTATAAGATAGATGTGTGCCATGTGACCAATGGTGGACACACTGAACATTTGTAAGATATGGAAACAATTTTATGAGTGCATCTTTCATTTTATAATCATTCAAGCACATGTGTAGCATCTCTCTGTAAAAATACAGCCATTTGTAATGTTTCATGGACTTTGTAAACATCCTGTATATATAAATATGTGAAATATAAGTGAAAAAAATATATATATTTTTTTTATTTTTTACACATTTATAGTTAGAAAATAATTAAAAAACAACATATCATTATTCAAGATACTTGTTAGTAGTATAAATAATAATAATAAAAAATATGCATTATTATTATTTAAAAATTTCTATTATTCATTTGTAAATAAAAACTAAAAAAATATTAATCATCATTGATGACATTAAAAAAATACAAATATATTTTTCAATTATAACTTTTAATAATGATGATTATTCAGAATAATGAAATTTATAAAACCATATCATTTTTATCATCAATATCTTTTGAATTATTTTTAATACAATTTATATTGCAGTATTTGAGATTTCAATTATTTTATAATTTTTTTCTGTAATCTTATATAATTCAATTTAAATTACAAAAAGCTATATTTTATATAAGACTATATAACAATATAAAATAATTTGATTTCATTTATAATTAATAAAATTTCAATAGCCAAATAACAGTAACACTCAATACTTTTAAGTTCCAGAAATATAGATACAGATTATGAAAATATAATTAATGGTTTAATTCTTTGAAGGCTCTCAGTGCCTGGCTGCACTGAAAAGTCAGTATGAAATATGTATAATATGTATTTTGGAACTAATTCTTATTCTTTATCTAGAGTATAGATTATGTAAAATTTTTAAAAGAATGTGCTTAAGGATTTGTAGATTTTAAAATTTGTTTTATATTAAATTCTCTATATCAAGCAAAGAACTTTTGCTTATTTTGCAGTGAGAATAAAAATTTTGAATTCAATTTTAGAATTCTTTTTATAAAGTGTTGCAAATATTCTAACTTTAATATTATTTGATCTGCAACACTTTATAAAAAGATTTCTAAAATTTTAAATTTCTAAAATTTTTTTCTATTCAATAACCATTTGTTATCCTTTATTTATTGAATGGATGATAATGTTTAGATTCTAATCAAAAACAAATTTTTTGTATTCTGAAGATAATTAAAGAAAAATTTTACCCACTGTTTCAGTGTCCTTTCTTTATATTTAATCTCAATAACCAATAAATTTTCTGGGATAATCACTATTAACAAATACTAATATTGAAATTCTATATATTTTAAAATTTTTTTCTTATTCTGATCATCAATAGATTATTTAGTAAAATTATCTTAATGCAAACATTCTCCAATATCACAATCTTGATTCTTAATTTCACTCATGCATTTTTTTCAAAAAATAAATAATACTTCTACATTACTGCCTTCCATTAATGATAATAAATCCAACACAACTGCATGTAGTGTTGGATTTATTATCATTACTGCCTTGTTAAAACTTTTAAAAAGAAATTAGAGTAAGATCTAAAAAATGGAAGAAAGTTATTATTATACAAAATTCTTTTAAGCAATATTTAGCCATCTTCAATCCATATGCCTACAATATAACTCGTTCTTTTGAGAATAGTAATTTTGTTATAGAAATTAAGAAAAATTGAATATAGTGAAATACTGGTGTGAACATTCCTTACAAAATAGTAATAGTTTTTGTCTTTAGAAAGTTTAGTGTAATTTATTTTTTAGATAATAATACTATAACAAAAATATTTTAAAATTTTAAATATGCTTGTCACAACTTTGCTAAAAACAGTCATCATCAGAAAGATTGTGATATTATTGTAATAGTAAAATTTACATATATTGTAATAATTATCATATGATGATGTATACATAAATCATATAAAGCATATTACAAGGAAGGAGATTTGTCATCACAATCAGTTATCATATATTTACTATTAGTGGATGAATTTAAATTACATTAGTACTAACTAAAAAAGTTCTTTATAGTTATTTTATTCGTTCTCAAATTTGGATATTAGCAACAATTATAATAGTTGACAAGTAGAAACAATTGTACAAATTTGAAAATTCTATAGGAAACTTTTAGAACTGTAGAAATATCTGGAAATATTTTGTTCTCTTAATTCAAAAAATATATATTAATTGCATAAAATAAATATATGGCTTATAACTATTAGTTATATCTTCTACTTAGTAGTAGGCTATATATATATATATATATATATATATATATATAACATATAATGTTTTAATTTTACTAAATCTATAAATTAATAATTTATGTAAAATCAATTTTGCAAATTCTTCAGAAACAAATATTTTACAAGTTGAGAAGTGTCTGTATAGAATTGCATTAATCAGTAATCTTCTTTGTGTATTGTAATTCTAACAAGTACATATAGAAAGAAATGAATAGCTAGTGATACTAATAGAATAATACATGCCTTCCAAAATCATATGAATTATATTTATATGAACTACAATTATTATAATAATAAATCTATATTCAGTTCAGCAGCATAATAGAAATCATTTAAAAATGAACAAAATTAATTTTTAATATCTCTATTTCAATAATAAATATAAACAAGCTTTGGAAAGAAATACTGCATTTTTCTTCATAATCTAAAATTTTTAACAAAGTTTGTTATACTGTTTTAAAATATTAACATACTTCAGACAATTTCATAGGAGCCAGAGAACCTATAGCTTCCTCCAAATACATAAAAAAAGAAATATTTTTTTACTGAAAGCAAATATCACTAAAATTTTCTAGCTTCTGTTCTTATCCAAGAAAGTAAAAAGTGCTAAGACATTATTTCTTTTTCAATTTAGAATATAGAGAGAATTACTAGGCTGATCTAAAAACTATTTACAAACATATATTTGATATTTTACTTTTTAACTTCACAAAATTTTTTCTTCTGGATCTCTAGTTGTTATGTTTGATTATATTCATTTTGAAATTTACTATATAGTAATTTTTAATTAGTGTTTAATCTAATACATTTATGAAGTAATAATTCTCATTTATCATGCAATCATCTTAAAGAATCTTTGTTTTATATGAATTATTTTTCTTTGAAAATCTGATTTTTCATATTTCTATTATAAAAAGAAACTTCTTAAAATGTTTCTTTCAATCCAACCAATTTAATTACTTAAATAAAATAAAGTAAAATAAATACTTTTTGAATTACTCTTTAATATAATAAAGAGTAATAATAAGTATATATAAAAAAAAGCGTTTAATATCTGAAACGGATATTATTCATAAGATCACAGTTTAGTTAAAATTTAAATGGAATATTTAACACATTCACCACGAACAGATTTTTCTTTCCAGAAAAGCAGAAAGTAAATCTTTTCTTGACCACATTTGAACTTACCTGTCACCAAATGAATTTTTCCAAAATTCGGCTGCATCGCTCTTAGTAATGCGGAAAGTATCACCCGCATAATTTCCATTTGGATAGACTGCTTTAAGTTCTGATAACATATGAGAAAAAACTAGACTAAGTTTAGTCAAATTTCTTCGATAATGCGAGGTTTCATCAAACATTTTTTCTTTCCCCTCTTTAAACAGTTTGATCGCTTGCTTACATTTGCGATTTAGATTTTCAATAAAGATCCTAAAATATTCATTTTCATTTAAAAAGTGCATTTTATCTTCATGTTTCACATAAATTAGTCGAAGATGTTGATAAGTATCGGGAAGTATATCCAGTATGAAGGGAGGACTATTCTTCAGATTCATTTTTGAATGTTGACATAACTTAACCACTTTGTCCATTAACTTCCAGGTTTTTTCAATGGTCCTGCGGTCGATTACAAATTTGGGCGGTGCCATGGCTTCCGAAAATGCACCCTGAAGACGACTGAAAAGCGAACTGATGTTCATCGCTTGCAAGTTCTTCGTCTTGTTACTCACCGCCATCTTGATTCGCCGAACGATTCATTTTCAATTTAACAATACTCCATCCTTTATATTCGTTATCGCTGTCGAATAAAAAACCAATTCTAATCAAAACAATGGATGATTTTAATTTACTTATAGACGAAACTCGCGTTATTTGTATTCCCACCTCTTGTCACTTCAGACGACACTACCACCACCATCGACATAAAGCGATAGTTACCAAACAAGCCGTTGAGAGGCGGGCATGTCTTATTGTCAAAAAACGGCCACATCACATCCGATTCATTTCCAAATCTCGACATTTTTTAAATTTATTATTAATGTATAATGCATAACGTTAGCATTATTCATTAATGTACTTATACCATATCTTTAAATTAGTGATGCAAGTAAAAAAGTAAAATGACGTCACTTGGAGTTGATGACAAATTTTGACATTTCACTTCAGAATAAATCTAATTGCGAAATTACAGTATATTGTATACACCAAGCGAATTTAATTGAAATTTGCATAAAGTTTCATTAGAAAATAAAATTTGCATGATTTTTTTATAAATACAATGCTCTAGTTACGTTATTTATAGAATATTTTAGAAAATATACGAAATGTTGTTATTGCTATTTTATTTATAATTTTAAATTCGTTTAATTTTTCTTAAGTTAATAGAAGAATAGACTAGAAATTTATTATAAATGTTATATTAATATACTACTTAATATTAAGTATAGGAATACCTTTTGATCGGGTCTTAATGCGATAAATTCTTGCCTAATTATGATTATCTTTATATGATAACGAAGAAAGCACAGTACATTGTTTTAAAATCGATTATCAATTATCGTATATTCAATGAAGGAACCATGAAGTGACGTCATTAGTGATTCATAATTTTGAAGCACAGCAATGAAAGTTAACCGACTGGTTTCTCTAAACTCGTTTGATTCATTTGGTGAATTTATCTCTCTCTGATTATTGTCTAATCGAAATTTTCTATATATAAATTTTGAAAAATTTTAACAATTTCTCGATAAAATGTATTGAAGGAGAAATATATTATTTTCGATTTTGAATGAAATACAATTGTATTTTATGTATTTTAGATAAAGACTTATCATTCATGATAATGAGTTTAACTTGTGTAAATTTATCAAAGCATTCAAGTTTATCTTCTAATAAACATAGAAAAACAAAAACCGCAAAATTCTAAAGCCAGTTTATAAGTATAATTTTCAGTTTATTTTAGTCTATTTTACTAGTTTATAAAAGTTATTTTCTGTTTTATTTAATTTTAAAATCAAATTCAGTCGTAATAGATAATTAAATAAATAAATAAAATAATATCTTTATATTAAATTTATATTTAAGAAAAACTTTTAAAGTTTTCTTAAATATTTAATTCTAATTAAAACTTATTCAAATCGAAATAATTTTGCTCAACAAAATTAATATAAAAATGTTTTAAGCTTGGTTTCTAATAACGTTATCGGTTTTACATTATTATGATAATATAAAATCGAATTCGAATTAATAAACAGTTGTATTGAAAAAACTTACCGCTCTGCATAGTTGGCTTCTCTTCATAACATACTGATGCTGCAAGAAAGAGATCATTACTGAAAACACCTTCTAGCTTTCCAGCAATGATCTCTTTTTTTACATCATTAGTTTTTTTTCTTTCTTTAGATTTTAAGTTTCTTGAATAATATGATTACGAATAGATTTGTATATTTAATTATCTGTTTGAAAATATCTGAATTAGACTTCTCCTTATCTCTCAATAGCCGTCCTTACTTCTCCTTTATCGGCCTCCTGCTTGCTCCTCAGTAGCCAACCTTACCTTTTCTGGTGTTTGATTAAAAAGTGGTTAAGATTATGTGTTGCTAATGTGGCTAGTAAGTATATGTAAAATATTTTTATATTTTTATAAATAAATAATTCCCTAAATAATCATATTATAAATAACATTAAATTATATTAATTATTATAACTAAATTTTGAACATTCTACAAATATACTAAGCTTATTCTTCAGAGATTGGTTAGTACAATTTAGAGTTATCACATTCCATGTCACGAATTCAAATTTGTCACACAAAGAAAAAATATATTAATATAATAATTATCACTAAGAATATTCTGCTAAAAAATAATACAGAAAAATAAATATAGAAAATGTTTATCGATTACTTATCTTTATTATTTTTTATTCCAGTCTCGAAAATAATATAACTTATATAAAATATGTAGATTATGCTAATAAATATACGTATTAATGAAAATAATGTAATGTTTAATTTATAATTTTGATACATTAATCTCTTAATTTTAATTAATACTAGTCTTCGAATAAATTAAAATAGAATCTTTCTCCATAATATTTTCTAAATGAATGGATTTTAGATATCCATTTTCTCAACAATCAAGAAAACAGTGAATTAGATTTTTTGCAATATACATTAGTGCAAAGAATAATGTCGAAAAAATAATAAAGAATATTTAATTATAGAAATAACTATACAGTTTTCGTAGAAAAATTAATTATGCTGGACTTATACTTCCTTTAATATTTATTAAGTTCGATAAACATAAATTGTATTATTAAAATTTTTATTTTTATTTTTTTTTGTACATACCATATTAAATAAATATGATACGTACCAAATTTATTTATCACAAAATATTATCGCATTAGTACCAAAAATTATCACAAAACATTAAATATCATGCAAAATAAATAATTTTGCATGATATTTAATGTTTTGTGATAATTTTTATTTCTATATAACGTTAATGTATAATTCATTTACTTTATTATAAAAGAATAAAACTAAATATTTTTGATACTTCTGTTTTGCAGTGCCTGTTGCCTTGTCGCCCGAGCCAAGTACAGTACCTAATGCAATTTTACATTTTCTAAACAGTTATGATTAAATTTTGATATTCAACAATAAACATATTTATAGTGTGTAACTGGATCGAAAATTACTGAGAAAATTCACCTATCTTTTATTCATAATACGTTTTTTTTTTTTAGCCAAAGATTTTTAAGCATTTATTGTTATTGTTATTGTTAACCAGTTAGTTAATTGGATAGATATTGCTGATGATAGTAAACGGTATTATGTCTTTTCTTTGGAGATTATAAAATATTAATAATGATATCCCAAACATTATTTCAATTTAACATTGATGTTTTAAAAATTATGCAATATTAAGTAAAATAAATATTAATACTTTAATTAATTAATATAATTTATTCGTTTTAATAATTCAATATCACTGAAAATAATGAAGCACAAATGTAGGAAAATAATAATAATAATAATAATAAATGATTTATTAAGATTATGGTGGAAAACGGTATCTTAATAAATTAGTTTTTATATTATGATTTCCTTGCTTTTGTACTTTATTATTTTCAGTAATGTTAATAATATCTTTGAAATAAATGAAACTTGTATCTAATATTTGAAATGAATTTATAAACAATTTTGCAAGTAAGAATTGTCTAATACAGTACTTTTATGTAGTAATAGTGTAACAAACTAAAAAATTTAATTATGAAATCATCTTTAGAATTCAAAAAATATTTCAAGATTTCATTTCTCGGTCATTATAATTTGTATATTTAGAGTTTTCTCCTAAAAAAATCGTAATACGTGATGTCATAGTCTTTAAACCAATAATAACGAAAACGGAAATATCACTTATTTCTTATTTTAACGAGGTTTACTAGCAATTAACAGAATGTCTGAATAAAATAGAATGGCCGGTCAATTAATATACACAATAGAATTAGTAGGTGTTAATTACTTATTGAAACGAGAATAATTCGTAGAATTTAGAGCCATCGTGGAAACCGTTTATAAGCAAATTTTAATTTGTTTAGAAATATAAAAAAAATTTTTTATTATATATAGTAAACATAATCGAGGATCCAAAAATCAGTTAATTTTTACTTTAACTTTGCTTAAAACTAAATTTGCTTTAAGCTAAGTTAAGTTTGCTTAATGCATCTTCTCGCATCAAGTGACATTTTCATACTTTAATCGGTTATTCTATTCTATATAGTCATATTACTTTTAAATACTTATAATGTGTAATTTAAAAATAATTATTTTTTAAATCTGTTAACACAGTGATTTAAGTTTATTCAAATGTTTATTTCATTTAATATTATTTTAAATTAACATTTAATTTTATTGAATAATATTCATTGAATTTTTATTATATGTATTATAAATAAATCGTAGATGAACATTGTAAATAATCTCTCTTCCTTTTTCGTGCCCTAAATTCGAATTATTCTCTATCATTAACAGTGACGGATTTATGATTTCAGAGGCCCTGAGCTAGGCTATTTAAGGCTCTATTTACATGGGTTGGAAATTTAATAGAGATCATAGTAGTGCTGGAGGGGAATGATGACATGTGTGATCTTGATTACATATGTCAGCATTATTGGCACAGAGGCCGAACTTTCCCCCATTACTGTAAAGGGTATTGTCTTTCCACATGCTGCACGCTCACATTAACATCATGCAGTCTATGAAGAGCAGAAGATCGATGGAGAAAAATGTTTTCCATGTTGGAGGAGCGTTCTTAGCTTAAAATTGAAACTGCGAGAGACTGTACCACAAAGGAGTACTATCAGGAACTTATATAATCCTATGATGCTAATTTATTACCGTACAGTAAGATAAGAAAGTGGGTGAACACGTTCAAGTGAGAACGTGAGTGACAAGTCTAGACTTGGGCCTCTAGTCTCGACTTTTTCGTGTTGTACTCGAATGCACATCAGCCAACGCACTCATGTCACTTCTACTCACAAATTAGTCTTGAGTTGCAATCGTTACACGAACGTGACATGTGAGAAGAAATACGTCATTCTCACAAAAGCTGGACTCGATCAGGCATCTGGGATCGTGGCTATGGCAAATCAACCAATCATGAAGCAGGAATGAGTTAACTTGATAAACAAGTCGCCGTGGTAATTTGAATCGATCTTTCAATTTCACATCGCAAAATTTCACGATAACCACATTAGAAACAAAAAAAAATCACAGAGGAGCAGAAAGAAGCATTACTGTTTTACGTCGAACAAAATCGAAACTTGCTGACCTGCAAGTTGAATAGGCCTAGTAATTTCACGAAGAAAGATTTGAATCGCTTATGGAAAGAGGTTTCGAAGTTAAATACATGTGTTGGTGCCAAAAAATCGGTCACCGAATGGAAAAAAGAATATCAAATATATAATTTTTATTGTTTTAAATATTCACATACAGTATATATTTATATGCGCTATTATACTAACACACCGACGAAAGTGATCCTCGTGAAGATCAAAAGCATCTATTCTTGATCGAATTCCTCGTTGTCCTGTCAGACAACGTCTCTCGGAATCTTCTAAGGCACAAATTTGCACGAAGCACAATCCACTAGTCCGCCATTTTTTTCATTCGTGTAGCATCTCACAGTTTACTCACGTGAGTTCCAACTCGAATAGTGAAATGTGCGTTGAAGGTCGAGACTACAATTTTGCCATCTCGTGTGCGTTCGTACCACGTGATACCGTTCAACACGAGTAAGCTACAACACCAAAAAGTCGAGAGTAGGGGCCCAGAATGGTTTCGAGCGGTTTAATTAAGGACTCAGAACGGTCCATGGCACAAGGGGTCCAGAACTCTGGAGAAATAAAGATAAGAGAAAATTAAAAAAGATTTATTATATAAGAAGCATTGCATTGAAAAGCAAACGAAACTGACATATTGAGCATTGTACCTATTTGGGAGCTCTTTGTCTCAACCAGAACATTTCTGAAGGAGTAATGTATTTTCTTGGAAGAAAGAAGTGGAAGATTCTGATCTGAGTTTTTCTCGAAGAACATTACACTTTCTCAATTGTTTGTTTGTCATTTACTTTTTTAATTTTTCTAATTTTTCATTCGCCCCTTTTTCCCGCCTTTTCCAAGAAAGCTTTTTTTCCCTCTCTTTTTTCACTCTTATTATTATTTCTTTGAAGATTCATTTTTCTCCGTTTATACATTCCCATTTTTCGGAGACTTCTGCCTTTTTCGTTTTTCTTCTTCTTTACCATGGCTGTGTTATTGTGTGTTTGACTTATTTTACCGTTCGAGTTGAAATTATGTTTCAACAATTTAAAGGTGGAGTATCGTTTCCTTTTTCCACATTTTTAAAATATAAAAATTAATACAATTTTCGTATTTTTCGTCTTCGTTTGATTCAATTAATGGAATCTACAAAAACTACTATTTACGGATCTAAAATAGTATCCAAAATTATCTTGAATGCTATGCAATAATGATTTTCATGAATAATTAAACTATTATTATAATCATAGAGATAATATAATACAACTAGAGGGCGCATACCCCGTCTAACGCTGAGGAAACCAGCGCCATGTTGGTTAAGTATTGCTGTATTGCAATATAATATATATATTGCATATATTATATTGTATATATTATATATTAATATATATT
>WUQG02441683.1:0-13538 GCA_011317285.2 Androctonus mauritanicus
GTTGTATATATTGGATGATATATCCGAGTATACTGATGTAACAAAACCCAGCAGTTTCACAGGATAATTTTTTTTTTTCTGAGTCTAAATTGCCGTGAGCCGATTAGATCGGCTCTGAACTTACGCATGCGTAAGTCAAGCTGATTAAATCGGCAGCTGGCAATTCTACAGTTAAACAAGAACTGACTCTATTTTTAAATTATTGCATTAAATAAGATAAACAATATAAATTTTAGAAAATTTGAAGTTTTTTTTTTTTTTTTTAAGATATATTTTTATAATTACAACAAAATATGTTAATCATTGGTTTAGAAATGATAAAAATTAATTTAATCTAATTTAAAAAAAATTTTATTGGATTCTATTTTTCAGGAATTGCAGTTTTCTATAATTATTTTTGTAATTACAGGTAACCTTTGATTTATGATATTTTAATTTTGATTGCCTTTACAATATTTTGAACTTAGCTGTTTTCATAGCATTTTGGCTAGAAATATTTTTTTATTTTATTAAAAATATAGTTTAAATCAATTGCTTATCACTTTGAGAATCTGATTCAATTCTGGGTAATTTTATACCTTAGAGTCCAGAATAACCTTGAGAACCATGGATCAAATCAAATGATTTTACCATCTTAAAGGAATCAGCATGCTTTGTCTATTATTATTATTATTATTATTACTATTATTATTATGGATCATTTTCGACTTAAAATGGATTTATCAAAAAAATAACCTCATCATATGTCATGGATTACCTGTAATATGCATAATAAAAATTATATGCATTATATAAAATTAAAAATAGATTAAAATATAAAAGAATCAAACAATTTCCATTAAAATTAATCAATTAGAGCATTTAAATTTATTAACATACTGATAGGCTTAAGTTTTGATTTAACCTAACAATGTTTAATTTTAATGAAAATTTCTTGATTATTTTATACTTTAATCAATGAGATGGAGGGACGTGAATCTTAAAAACATGCCAGATCATAGAATGCCAAACTGAAGAGTTTCAATCTGTATTGAATTTTATTGATAAACAGCAAATACTTATCCAAAATAAAAATACAACTGAGCATTTTACAAATAAAGAGAAAATATATGAATGTAAGTATTTTATAGCAAACTATTTTGAAATTCAATAAATAATGGAAATTTTACCATTGTGCATTTAATTATTGTTAGGATTATATAACTATCATCAGAAGATTATAGGAAAATACAGAAGTTGAAATCTTTTAACTTATAATTTTAATTAATAGGAAAGACACGTTTATCAAAAAAATAAGGAAATATATTTTATGCTCATCTCCAAGGTTCTGGTACAGAATATGAGAATATTTCTGGTTTAGAAATACCCATTTCAAGCAGATTCTGTATTCCATTGTTGTCATATTAAATATGTTTGATGCATAAATTTTAGGGAAATATTATATAATAAATGAACTTAATTACTTTGCCAAATTATATCCCTTGATATGCTTAATGGAAATTTTGATCATTTGAAATAAAATTTATGCAATAATTAAATTGGATAAACAAATTTCAGTAATTACTGCAAAAATGATTAATTTTATATCTTTTGTATTAAATAATGCTTTCAGCATTTGCCTACTATATTTTCAATTATTCAGAAAAAATCATATATTTAAACTGAATTTAGTTCCAAGATATTCAAATAAATGGCACTGTACTGTATTACTTTGTTTACACCTTAGTAAAAGAAACAAAATTCAATAACTATTTTGTTGAAAATTAAATTGAGGAAGATAAATTTCTCAATATATCAATAAATCAGTTGTATATATATTTATTATATAAAAGTATAATAGAAATTCCTTAATTTATTATTGAAATCATAAGATTAAGGTTATACTATAATGATAACTTATGTAATCATCCTGAATTAATTACGTAAACAAATGTTTTTAGTAGTGTCTGTAATATGTGTGAATGAAGGGTTACCTTCATTCATATATATTACAGATAATATAATTATAACACATTGTTTTGTGTTCAATTAAGAATTTATTTTTTATCATTTCAGACCATTTTTGTATCTATATGTGAGGTCTCCACTGACCTTCACTGCTAAAATAAGTATAAATATATTATTGTTATAAATATATTATTTAAAAAAAATCTCTTTTAGGTATAAGAGAGATTTTTTTTTATAAATTATAATATTTAATATAGTTCTTAACCGACAATATTTAAAAATGAAATATTGTCGGTTAAGAATGTTGTAGCGATATGTGTTAATCATCTCAGAAGTGTTTTAACGATATAAATTGAAAAAGGGAAAACAAACAAATCTGTCTTTATAGGTCTGTTATCGACATTGGGAACATTAGGAGGCTATGAAGTACGGACCCTCTGTGAAATGTCACTCCACACTTAATTGTGATTTGACTAAGAACAACACTTTCAGGTGTTGGTTAATTCATTGGTTGTCATCTTTGAGTTTGAGGGTCTCTGTCCTCCTCTATTCTGATTAAATCAAACAAAAGTTCGAAGTGTTAGTAAGTTACGATGTCAGGGTGAGAATCAGGTGACATGCAGGTGGTGTAAGCAGAGACCTAAGGAATGTAACTGGGGAAAAACACATTTATCAAAAAGGATGAAAGAAACCAAAATAAAAGTCAGAATATCGAGAGATCAGGGAGTCAAGGAGAAAACATCAAGGCAGATGGATGCAACACACACAGAGAGAGAGAGAGCCCGTCTCCATACTGAAACCTGCACCTTGGGCAGTGGACCGACATCACTACAACTACGACAAAAAGGGAATCCTATATAGTGAATTGCCAATTCTCTGTACATAGTAATATCTATATATATATATGTATATCAACTAAAGACTATGCCACCTATTAAGGACTAAAGATTGTGAGTGTGAGTGACAACATAAAAGCAGAAGAAGAGTATATAAGCCAACGTTCAGCCTCGTCCGTCGATTCAACATTACAATAATTTATCAGGTATTTATCCTCCCATGGAGAAAATGTATCTCCGAAATTGTAACTGTTCCCTTTCTCAATAAATAATCCCAGGTTATTACAACTCTAGTAGCCATCTCTTTGATGTGTTGAGAGTCATTCTCACTTTGCCATTCTTACTCACACGTCTAACCATTTAACAACCGCTTAACCACCATAGGTTAATGCCTGTTATTCTCTAATCGTCCGAGCTGGGGGTTCCTCACATATAGTAGTAATTCCATTTTTAACATTTATCATCATATTGCAATAGTTTAATTTTCATGTTCTTATATTATTTATATTTTCACTATTTATAAAATTTTCTTTAGTATTAATATATTATCAGTTATCATATGGTACAGTATATATTATAATATGATAGAAAAATACAGTTGTGAAAGCAGTTTAGTTTATATGATTTTTAGAGTAATTAATAATATAATTTATATGATTGATAGTATATTGATACTAAAGAAAATTTTGTAAATAATAAAGATATGATGTAAGAATGTGAAAAATGTACTACAATTCCAAGTAATAGAAAAATGTTAAAAATATAGTTATTATTATGGGTATAACAAACTTTTTATTAAATGATGATTTTTTTTGCATTTGATTAAGAATTTGTATGTTCTAATTATATTATATGTAAAATATACAACTTAAGATGGCTGAATAAACCAAAAATATTTTTTATGTAAGTAGTTAATGATAATTAAATTTTATTTTCTTGCTTGAAGGTTGTGCTGAAACAAACTAATGTGTTATAATTATATTATCTTAAAATATATGACTGAAGGTAACTAAACAACCAAAAACATTTTGTTACATAGTACAGGATGATTACATAAGTTATCATTATAGTATATCCTTAATTTTATGATTTCAACAATAAATAAAAGGGTTTCTATTATACTTTTATATAATAAATATATATACAATTGATTTATTGATGTATTGAGAAATTTATCTTCTTCAATCTAATTTTCAATAAAAGTCAATGACTTCTTTGATGATAAAAGCAGAGAAATATAATCTTAAAGGAATTAATTTATTATTTTAACGAATTAGTATTCAATGCTATGAAGAATTAGGAAATATATATATATTATAGAAATTGACTAAGAAGAAAAATGATAAAAATAAAACTAATTACTGAAAGAATAATAGAATGTCTGTAAAATTATTATAGTGATATAATCAATTGAATCAATATTGATGAATGAAAATAAATCACGAAAAATCCAAAATAGGATTTTTTTTTGCAAATTTTCAATTTTAAAGATAATATTTCATTATTTTTTTGATGACAGATGAATAATATATTATAAAGTTGCATCATAATAATCCTTTATATATCAGTATATTAATAATGATAAGTGATCACTTTCTAAAATATAAAATTTAATTGTATAAAAATTTAATTTTTATTCAAAAATAATAACAATAAAATTCATAATTGTTTTTGGGATTCACTAGAAAGCCATGCCCATTGAAAATAATTCATAAGGGTTAACATTTCTGATATAATAAGAGAAAAAATATTCACACACAGAGATATAATCTCTTGTGCAAATATTATTCAATTTGAATAAAATTCATATTCAAACTGATTAAAAGAACTTTGTTGAGAATGAGATTCTAGTAAATTTTGTCCATCACAAAATAAGTATAACAAATTTACTAGAACTGCTTGAAAAGATGGATTGCATCAGAAATGAAGATCAATGTCCAATGTGCACAAATTAAAATGGAAAATAAATATATGTCCATGGAAATTAAAACAGAGAACAACTATATCCAAATGATATGACTATCATATTTAAGATTAATATTTAAACTTATCCATGACAGGCAGAGATTTATCATATCTCTTGAGTATATATGAATATTTATGTCAGCTTGGTCACTGTATTTTCTGTCAACAAATAATGCTATTTCTCAATGTATTGATTATTAAATGAACAAATTGAGATCTTACCATAGGCTGCTTGCATCAATAGAAGCAGTGTGATGACAATGGCTGTTGGCAACCTAAGCTCAGACCACAAATATTTTCCACGGGATGAGATTTAGATCTGATCCCACATCTTTTGGACAGAAAGCCATACCATTTTCTGATGGCCAATCCAGCCAACAACACAACCAAATGGAATTAAATTAAAATATCCATTTAATTCCAGTTTTTTGTGAAGCATGCAAGACTGATGGATTAAACTGACAGGCATTAACCTTTGTTGTGGTAAATGGCACATTGCAGGTAGGAACAGGTGATGAAGCTGATGTGAACAATGCAGAGACTATGATTAAAATAAAAACATTACTTCCTTTATTTTGAGAAAAATTTCTTTACACCTGGAGTTACTGACAGAGTTGGTAGAGGAAAATATCTTTGTTCAATAGAATGTTCTTTTTTGATTTAGTTGATCCATACTCAGTTCTTATAACTCTTTTATTATGATAGCTAGAGAATGTTCTAGTTTAAAGTCTCTCTTAATACTTTCACTTGAACAGGAATAAGGACAGAACAATGAATGATGTCTGGATGATAATGCAGGCAGTAACTTTTTCTTCTATGGTAGAAAGACTAAGGCTTTTAACAAGTTGAGTCCACAGATCAGCTTCCAAGTAAGATTAACTTGATGTTGCAGATTAAGATTTATTTCTAAACAGCCAAAATATTGTTTTTATCAGTTCTTGTTTTGTTAATTAGACCTCTGAACAAGGGACAAACTCTCTCCTGAACCCAACTCTCTCTTATAAACTTTTATATAAAGTGGAAGAAATCTGTATCCCTCCAAATAACATGATAAATATCATAAATTTCAGAAATCTGTTAATGGCAACAAATAGGAAGATATGAGTGGACTACCTGATGGTGACCTTCAGATGAACTGATTATGCAAATGAAGACAGTTGCAAATCCTCTCATAAACTGTAAAAACAGATAGGGAAAAATTTCCGATCATAAACTTGTTCAGCATTTAATTCTGAACACACTAAAAAATTTCATCAAAATCAGATGAATAGTTCATTCAAAAATGAAACAAAAACATTTTTATATGGAAAGGGTTGACATTTATTTCTGACATGTAAATAATAAATTAGTACCAAAACATAACCCCAAATCAATAAATTGAAAACACAGAACCTAATCAAAGCAAAAACTAATCAAGGATACGCTCAAAATGTCTTTCACCAGTACCCAAGTACAGTTGAGCATGATGTTGGATGGAGTTCCTCACAGCCTTAAGTGTCAGTAGAAATCTCTGCACAAACAGTAATGATGTGGGTCTTAAAGATTCTCTACTGTTATTATGCAAGAATGAAAGTTTTGTGGCCTCATCAATTGCTGTTTGTGAACAAACTGATCTTAGGTGTTTCAAGGAATTGACATATGGTAGATCTAAATGTTTCATTTTTGGGAGAACTGTTCATCCAATTTTGATGAAGTTTTTTTTTTATTGTGTTCAGAATTGAATGCTGAACAAGTATTGTAATAGGAAATTTTTCCCTATCTGTTACAGTTTGAGAGAAGATTTGCAACTGTCCTCATTTGCACAATCAGCTCATTTGAAGGTCACCATCAGGTAGCCCATCCATGATTTCCTATTTGCTGACATTAACAGATTTTTGAAATCTATGATATTTTATGAAGTTATTTGGAAGGGTACAGATTTTTCTTCCATCCTGTATACTGAGCATCGTGCAGAAAACTGATCTCTATTTTCATTCTTTTCTTGGGGAAAGACAAAATATTTGTTTTTGATTGTCCTTCAGTTGTTGACTTCTTGTTATTATATGCAGATATCACATGAAATTATCATCTTTTCTTGCTGTAAAATGTTCTCTCTTGCTTATAGTTTCTTTCTAACTTAAATTTAAGGGAATATGAGTCTGAGCTGAAAACATTGAACATTATTGTATTTCCATCAGTGCATTGCTCTTCCTTACAAATTCTCTTTCCATTTCTTTTTAATAAATAAAAAAAAAAGAACAGAGTGTTTAAAAGGTGGGGACAAGCCACATCACATTCAACCCAAATTTCTGTCCCTCGGATTTTCAAATTCAAAATGGTGGAGCAAAAATAATATTGGATCCACTATTTTGAATTTGAAAAAACTGTCATCATATTCTTAATTTTTAAATTAAAAACTTCTATATACTGATTTTTGTAAAAATATAGCATTGAAAATCTATCAAATTTAGGAGGTGCTACTTTTATTGATCATTTTGAGATCAGTTTTTCAATTTATGAAGTGCTATTTTTCTCCACTTAAAAACATTTAAAATAACCAAGAGATAATGATTTTTAAAAATTTCCATATGCCAAATATAG
Source organism: Androctonus mauritanicus (assembly GCA_011317285.2). Classification (NCBI taxonomy): domain Eukaryota; kingdom Metazoa; phylum Arthropoda; class Arachnida; order Scorpiones; family Buthidae; genus Androctonus; species Androctonus mauritanicus. Next base: position 7,329 of record WUQG02441683.1, read on the forward strand.
GAAATTTAATTTCCCCTTTTATTCCTTCTTTAGAGTGGAATTCCTGCTGCCTGATTTTTGCAAACTGATTTAGTGGTTTCTCTATAACATCCCCAAATATTGGCTTTCTAGGTCATAGGGATATATGTTGTTTTAAGCATATATATATATATAAAATATTTATTCATCATATATATGTGCATTCTTGTATACATAGTCCATAAGTATTTTTATGCATATATATATGTAGATTGCAAAAAAGGTGGAAAGAAGAATTCTAGAAGATTGACTATTAAAGATAGCCAATATTATTTTCCTTTTTAAAAAACAAAAAATATAAATATAATAACATGCCAAAATCAGGCATACATAGGATACCTATGTATAACAGATCTAAATAAAACAGAAAAACATATAGGCAAGATGAAGAGAATCTTTACAACAAGGATAAGGTATCACCTCAATATAAAATATGAGTAACTCATGTCGTACTTTCAACTGCTTTTTTAACATAAATACTATAATAAAACACCAATGTAGCACTCTGAAGCAGTAGTTAAACGTCTTTTTATTTACAAATCACTAACGTTTTCGGCCGAGTTATCGGCCATCATCAGGTTTACAGAACTGCTATGAAATAGCAGTTCTGTAAACCTGATGATGGCCGATCATAAAATATGAGTCAGTATTAAAGGAATTAAGTAACTGCTCTATACAGTAATAACTATTTACGAACACTTAAGATATCTAACACTATTGAGCAGACTGCTCAACAGTGCTAGATATCTTAAGTGTTCGTAAATAGAATATGAGTTAGATATGATAGCTTTAGCAATGCAGAGCTATGAATATGATATATAAACCAACTGGGAAAAACAGCTATAATAATACTATGGAAGGAACTGTCCAAGAAACTTTAAAACTGCAATAAGGAAAGAAAAATACAAAGTCATCAATAAAAATATTCCAGGAGACACACCAGGCCTGCAGTTACCATTCTTATGGGCCTGGCATGCTAAACATTATTTATAGATATCTTTATTCACATTATATAATAATTTGTTAATTATTATATAATGTGAATAATTAATACAATAATAATTTAAACAATTATTATTGTATTAATTATTATTAAAAAAAATTATCATATGATATAATATGGTCAAAAAATATTGTATAAATTGATAAACTAATGTTATAATGATTTAATGATTAAAGTAATTTTTTTTTTAAGAATAGAATAATTATTTAATTTCTGATTATGCTGATAAAGGCTTCTATGTAAACCAAAAATAGTTTAGAAGAATAAAAAGTTGTATATTTAGCAAACTATTTGATAAATTTTATTTCTGATATCATATAATAACATTTCATTTTGATAATTAAATTTTATTGCTGAATTTAATCCTCAATTATATTTCAATATTTTTATTAAATTTTACATATGTATTTTTTTTCCCTTCATTTTAGATTAAGAGAGTTAAGGATGCTGATGATATTGCAATGGTCTGTAAGTAAATAATAATTTAGATTACCATATTTACTTTTCTAACTTTTAAATACATTGCATTTTATAATATGAAATTTCATTCAAATGGAAAAATATTAACCTCTATGCATTTGAATGAGATGATTTTAACAATACCAATTAGGCATATTTTTATTCTGAATTATCTCATTTACAATTTATTTTTAACTCAGATAATCTTATTTGGTTGAATTATCAATTGGTGACCATATGCAGGATTTATGATATACATATATATCTCAAAAACTTTTTATCGCATTTGTAATTTTGAAAAATTTTAAACACAGAATTTTACAAGCATCATAATGAAAATATATATTATAACTCTGCCATAAATTTTACCAAAAAGTTACATAAAAAACAGATGAAAAGAGATGATATACTCCCTTTTGGCAAAAGTATGCTCTATTTCTGTATGTCCCCATTTATTTGAGTTTTATAAAGTATACTATAAAGTTAGATCAATTATAGGAAATTTAAATGCTTAACTAACAATTTATAGAAATAATTATCTGAATGATATAACATAAAGAAAAACTAAAAGGTTATAGTTTTATATTAGAATTTTACAGGAATACTATGCTAATAAGACAGACCACTGCTATAAAGCAAATCACAACTTTATTTGAAACAGTATATAAAAAAAACTTAAAACACATTTACACTACCATTTTATCAAGAGTGTAAAGTGTTAGGCATAAGAAGAGACTGAGTACAGATAATAAAATGGTACCAGATGACTTGCTTGATTCAACTCTGAATGCATCACTATTAAAAATTGCCTAAGAGAAAGGCAAACATCAAAAATAATAAACAGTACACTTTTTGATTATATTCATATGTTATCAATGTTTTAAAGTGAAATATGACTGTGTTCAAAATTCTTAGATTAAGAAGATAGGTCTGAGATGATAACCATTTATAAGTTTGAAGTATTATACCTATTCATGTGACCCTATGAAATTGTAATATTCAAAATCACAACACTTTGGTTTAACAGACAAATCTGCAAATTCTTATCCAGCCTGACAGATCTTTTGTTACTTGAAAATAATTCCAAAGTTAAATCTAACATAGCAATAAAAAAAACAACACACAATCAGAAGAACTTCATGATTGTTAGTGAAATAATGAAAAAGTATTAGACCTAAGTTGACAAAGTTAAGTTAGTCACTTGTGATCAATGCTGATATTCAGCTAATATATACTAGTATAGCTATACCAGTTGTTAAAATATTCAAACACTTTTGTACCTGTTATTAAATAGTAAAATGATAACTGCATAAGCCATAAAATTGAATTATTAATATAAATTTATTTAACATTATATTTAAAATAATTTAACAACTTATAATAATTCAATATTATGAATTGTACAAATTATTGCCTACCTCAAATTATGTAGTCACTACTACTATTATTACTAAATAATTAATTTTTAATTTTAGTTTTATTGCTAATAAGTTTTAATTCTTATATAAAATAGTAGGTAATGACTATTTTAAGTTATTTTTATGTAGTAGTTTGATATTTGCAAATTTCATAATACACATATATAAAAAGATAAGTAAAATAACACTAAATGCAGTTGTGGCACAGAAAAAATTTTTAATACTACGAACATTTTCGGCATTACAAAAAGCTGCCATCTTCAGATTCTCCTGAAGATGGCAGCTTTTGTAATGCCAAAAACGTTTGTAATATTAAAAATTTTTTCTGTGCCACAACTGCATTTAGTGTTGTTTTACTTTTTTTGTCATGGTGAATATGCAGTATAATTAGCATTGCGCACACGCACACGTTGTTAAATATTTTGGATGTCATCCCTACTTCTAGCTAATAATTGAATAATAATCACAAAACAGAACAGCTAATGAAAATTAATATATTCAAACAAACACTTGTAAGCAGTGTTAATTAAATGTTTTACTTTTAACAATAACAACAAATTATTGTTTGTTGTTTCAACTTGTTTGTCTAAGACAAAATATTTTTGAAATAATTTATTTAAAATAATAATAAAATTATTTATATTTTAATCACAATTTAAACTTTATGATATATAGAAAACTTATAGTAAAGAAAATGAAATGTAAATCTGTATATCGTATAATGCATAAATATTATATTACAACTAATAATCCACTCCTGTGGCCTTTGTATGTCAACCCTATGAGGCTTCATCTCTGTGTTCTCTGATATGGATGTGGAACAATTTGACTTAAAATCAACAAAATGGGGTTCAGGGGTTATAAACTTATATTTAAGGTGTTTTTAAATGGACTAACCAACATGAAAATAAAAATTTTATTCTTGCTTACTAATAAAAACCTTGAAAATAGCTGTCAAAAATTAATATAAATCACAAATTACCCATGCCAAAGGTACCAAAATTAAACTGACTGACAAATATGATATAAATCATGAAGAGAGTTTTAATTTTAATTCATCAAAGCATTAAGTTTCTGATTTAAATAATAATTTATTACTCTTTAAATAATTTTAATTAAATAATTTAATTATAATAAACCTAATAATAAAAAGTGTATTTTAAAAAAATATATATAACTTTTAAAAGGTATCAGGCCATCAACTAAAATCTCTACTAATTGCTGATAGCAGGAATAAACATAATATATTGAAGTAATAACAACAGCAATTGATAAATAATAATTTAATGTAATATTTTTGGTTGTATAAATGACCATCTTCAGTATCAAGAATGGAATTAAAAGGAATAGTTTTTTTTTCTATAAACAAGAATATCTTTATTTAATTTTATATTTTTTGGGACCATTTAAAATAAATTTGTACATGTTGCATGTGAATACATTACTTTCAATAATCTTTTCTTGTAAATAAATTTTATTTTAAAATATAATTGACTCTTTTTTCATTGCTGATTTATTTTTTTAAATTTTACTTTATATATGGGATAATATAGAATTTTTTTATATATACACTTAATTCTGTTTTTACACAATAGATATGTTCCAGAAGAATATGTGTAAAAAAATATACTGTATATCTATGGGAAAATACAAGTTTGGTTCCAGAGCTAAAATATCACCAAAAATTATACAATAAACCATATGAAAAATCATATTAGAATTTTATTATTTTTATGTGCTTCATAAAGATTGCACATGTATTTATAAATGTATTATATAAAGTAAATTATCATTTTGAAAAGAAAAATATGTTACTTATTCATAAACACAAAAATTAGGCAAAATAGTGAGTTATGCATAACAAGATTTTAACTTTTATTAAATTTTTTATATCATTATGTATCAAAAAGTTACTTTTCACTTTAAACACTAAATTCAAAATGCAGACGAAACAAATTCCCTATTAAAGTTATATATATAATTAGGGAAATTCTCCAGAAATTTCTTTTCTAATTGGAATCAAAAACAACAACTTGGAGGTAAATAATATGAAGCAAGTGCTGCATTCACTGTGATATGAAAAAATTTTTCTTCTTAGAATTTGAGTTGAACATTTTAAATCAAAGCAAATCATATAAAAAGAGAGAACATTTTTTTTTCTAATTCATGTTAAATCAAAATTATGTAAAAAAAGTTTGTATAAAAACAGAACTGGGTGTACAATATTATTTACTTAATTTTGCCTTGCTGTAGTTCAGAATATAAAAATAGAAAGAAAAAAGAGAATAAGATTACACAGATAAATACAGTACTTACTTTCAAAATTGAAGTACTATTAGCTTATAAATAACATTCTTTCACTATAGTGGTAGGAAATAAATGTGATCTGCCAGCAAGAACTGTGAATACCAGACAGGCAGCAGAACTTGCCAAAAATTATGGTATACCTTTTATTGAGACTTCAGCCAAAACAAGAATGGGAGTTGATGATGCATTTTATACTCTAGTACGAGAAATACGCAAAGATGTAAGTGATAAATATATATATATTAAAATCTTTAATATCTATACTGAATTATCTGATAAACAAATTGTATTATGAGTAAAAATGGACTTATTTTATATTTTGTATAGAGGGAACGAAAATTGAAAGACAAGCATAAAAGTAAAAAACGACGTTGTAGATGCTGTATATTATAGGTATTAAGGTAAGATATTTATCTTTTTAATATACTCTTAATTGTGAAGATAGTAAATTCAAGTTTAATATCTGATTTTTCTAAAATTTAGATATTTCTTTACTATTTTTTTTAACAAAATAATATACAATTAACTCTAAAAGCAAAACTGAAAATATATCTAATAGAAACGTTTCAATTCATTCAAATTTTCTCCAGCTTATATAAAATTCAAATTTATATCAGTACTTTAACATTTACTATTAGAATTATAAGTAGTTATTTTGACAGATAATCAAAAATTGAAAAAATAATATAGGTTAGTAGATAAAAATTGTATCATCCTATCCATTTCAAATCAATCGATCAAGCATGTTATAACTGTTATCAATAGATTGATAACATGAGTTCTTGTTATGTGTTTTGTTATCTAAACAAAACACATTGGTATATTATTTTTGTTACCCTATTTCATATTTTTATTAAATTCTTAGTCATATTAAGTATTTATTGTCAGAGCTGATTCTAAGTTTTTTGCCACCCCAGAGTTGAATGTCATGACCTTTCTTTCATTAAAAAAATTTGTATTCAGAAAAAAATAATCTACAAGGGTGAATCAAATATAAACCAGAAT